>JAODAL010002274.1:187500-200857 GCA_025379985.1 Phyllomedusa bahiana | reverse complement strand
AAAATCACTCAACACTACTTATGGGGTGTGCGGACGAATTAACACATCTACACGTTTAAAAAATACCTTTAAAAACTGCAGGGAGGGGTGTATGTTGTATGTTATCACACTTGAAAAAAAAGCAAAATGATAATAATGTAAAACTATAAATAAAACTTCACTAAATAAATTCTGTAAACAAATGTCAGTTACCAAAAAATATACTAAATGACAGTCACTGTACAAAATAGCATAGTGCCACTTTGTGATCTGTGGGTCAAACAGGTTTAGGGGTCATGCTGTGGTACAGGACAGGTATAGTCAATGTCCAGTTCAACTAAAATGGTGGTTCAAAGACTCCTATTTCCGGCACTTTTTAAATCTGGGGGTCATGCAGGTTTGGGGCTCATGCTGTGGCCCAGGACAGGGATAGTCTATGTCCAGTTCAACTAAAATGGTGGTTCAAAGACTCCTTTTTCTTGCACTTTTTAATCTGTGGGTCAGACAGGTTTAATGGTCATTCTGCGGTACAGGACAGATATAGTCAATGTCCAGTTCAACTAAAATGGTGGTTCAAAGACTCCTTTTTCCGGCACTTTTTAAATCTGTGGGTCATGCAGGTTTGATGGTCATACTGTGGTCCAGGACAGGCATAGTCAATGTCCAGTTCAACTAAAATGGTGGTTGAAAGACTCCTATTTCTGGCACTTTTTAATCTGTGGGTCAGACAGGTTTGGGGCTCATGCTGTGGCCCAGGACAGGTATAGTGAATGTCCAGTGAAACTAAAATGGTGGTTGAAAGACTCCTTTTTCCGGCACTTTTTAATCTGGGGTCATGCAGGTTTGGGGCTCATGCTGTGGCCCAGGACAGGGATAGTCTATGTCCAGTTCAACTAAAATGGTGGTTCAAAGACTCCTATTTCCGGCACTTTTTAATCTGTGGGTCAGACAGGTTTAATGGTCATTCATGCCGGTACAGGACAGATATATGTCAAATGTCCAGTTCAACTAAAATGGTGGTTGAAAGACTCCTTTTTCCCGGCACTTTTTAATCTGGTGGTCAGACAGGTTTAATGGTCATACTGTGTACAAACAGTATAGTCAATGCCATTCAACAAAATAGTGGTTGAAAGACACCTTTTTCCAGTACTTTTTAATCTGTGGGTCAGAAGGTTAATGGTCATACTGTCGTCAGGACAGCTAGCAATGTCCATTCAACTAAAATGGTGGTTAAAAGACTCCTTTTTCAGGCACTTTTTAATCTGGGGGTCAGATAGGTTTGAGGGTCATGCTGCGTTCCAGGACAAGGGATAGTAAATTTGTCCGTTTCAAGTAAAATGATGGTTCAAATCATACTGCCTTCTGGCACTTTTTAATTTGTAGGTCATGCAGGTTTAAGGGTCAGGCTATAGTGCAAGACAGGGATAGTGAATGGTGTATGACTTTTTTTCTGTGGCTTTTATAACCTAAATGTGTTGCCTAAGATGTAGCACGTATCCATTTGACTGTGGGGAAATGTTAATTCCAGCTTCTCCAGCCCTGTTTGGGTGTAATAATGAAGGTGTTGTTCCTCTCCCATAGACTTTAATGGTCATCGGCGATAATCTATTATCGACTATCGGATATCGTCTTGATAATTGCCGATATCGACTATCAACCCGATGACGATAGTCAACGTAATCGCTCATCACTAGTGATAAGCAATTGGGAACCACAGTCTTTCCACCATATAAAGTCAAGGCACAGAAACAGCCATTGCAAATGTAAGGCGAACACCAAACAAATTCCCTACATTCTAGCTCCTAGAACCTATGATAATGACATAGAATGAGGAGAGATATTATGGATAAGTGTAATTGCACCTGAATGTTTTGGGCTGCTATGAAGTTAGGTCTTGGAGTGGTCTTAAATAAAAAGGCTGATTAAAAAAAAGTTCAAACTCAAAGCAAAAGGGTTCATTCTCATGCCCTGATACCTATTGATGCACATTGCACTAATAACCTAGGAATTTACATGTCACTAGAGTATTTGCTAACATTCCAGCACATATGCAGCACACATAAGGAGGCTCTGGAAGAGAAGATTTGAGATGTGTAGAAGGTTCTCACATAGTAGAGCTGCATTCATTGTCAATCAGTCTGTCTCTGGCATTGAAAAAACCCTGCACTCCCGGGAGAGTCTATGAAAATACTGGCTCTGCAGGAACCAGAAATCAAGTAGAGATTTTTTTTAGACTGTGTTAAGCAATAATTTTGTCAATCCAGGACAGGTAAAAAAGAATGTATCTCCAAGTCACAATCAGACACGGTGACATACAAACCAGTTCTCCACTATTACCACCACGCCAAGCAACTCCCAAAGCTCTGCCTCCAGATCCCTAATAATGCCAAACGGTGGGACCAATGAGCCTGTCTCCAGGATAGTTGTAAATGATCTGAGCTTGTTCATCCTCACACGGAGAGCAGTTGAGATTAACTGCAATCACATCTCTATTCCCAGGTTTTATGTGGAGTTAGGGCATGTTCACACTGCGCGTTAAATCTGTGTGAACATACATTTTTAGATACATGTTTCGATCTGTCTGTCGGACCCTAAACAAACCCAAACACATAACTTATAATGAGCAATGTGATTTACCTTGCTTTTACTGTGAAACACGCAGCGGTGTTCACACGAGTGATCGCCGATGCGCGTCTCATTGCATCTTTCGATCCGTTCCAAGAATTGACATGTCAATTCTTGGTCCGAAAGACACAGCAGGTGCCCTATTTAAAACTATAGGGTGTGATCCTGCTGCATCCAACACGCATCCAAACACGCAGCTGCATGTTGGATAAGTTTTGGATCCGTTTAGGATCCGATCGCCGCTGCGTTTTTGGATGCGATTTTCAGATCCAGAACGGATCCAAAATCGGATCCAAAAATGCAGTGTGAACAACCCTTTAAGCTCTCTTCTTTGCCTTGGCCCCAGATATTTTTCTGGTCCAAAAATTCCAGGAATCCCTGATGAATTCCTGGAATTTTTGAAGTCTGGCTATACATGGAAAAAAGTTCGGTTTGTAGTGAATTTCCTTCTGTAAGAAACAAAAGAGTGGCTCTGTATCAAGAATAATAATGCCACCATACAGAGACCAGTGCTTACTTTACAAATAGGCACAATGGGAAGTTGCCAAGGCCTCCATGGGCATCATAGGGTCCCCATACTAAGCTTTGCAAAGAACATAATTTAAGACTAGTTCTCTAATCACCTGCCTCAACATTCAAATCTTCTAATAAGGATGCTTTCACACAGTGTGTTTTTGGTGCATTTTTTTTTTTCAGAAATGCACAGCAATAAAGACAGTTTAATGCTGTATATTTCTGGAAAAAAAGCACCAAAAACGCACCCTAAAGAAGCACCCTAAAGAAGAAATATTAGCACTTATATTGGAGAGTATTGTATTCCTTTCCGAGAGAAATTCTGCCATTTATTGCTTGCAGGTGGCAATAACAGGAGCTGTCCACCTTATTAAAAAGTAACTGAAATAGCTCCCAGGCCCCAAGTAAAATGAAAAAAAAGTCATACTAACCTTCCTCCGGTCCCCGGTTTCCAGCGGCGCATCTCTCCACTCTTCTGTTAACAAGTTGTCACTTTCAAACGGGGACATCACCACTGAGGCTGCTGATTTGCTGCAGCAGACATGTGCCCCTAACTTAAATTAGGAAATGAATGGGTCAGAACAGTGCTGTAAGTGGCAAGTGACCTTGCAGCCAAATAGCAGCCAAAGTGGTGACATCCCTATTTGGAAGTGACGGCGTGTCGACAGAAGAATGCAGAGACTCACTGCTGGAATTGGGGCCAGAGGAAAGTGTGTATAACTTTTTTAATGAAGTGAACGACCACCTTAACAGCTGAACGATGCATTTTCAAAATACTAATTTGGTTGAAAGCACCAATTCATATAAATTTATTTTTATAAATAATTCATTTACATTTTTATTTTTGTGAGTGTTTGTGTTGGCCAGAATCAATGCACTCCTGTAGGCCTGTAGTGCTGTTAACATGGCCCTGACAGTGACCATATAGAGGTAGGTACTAGTTCTATCTTGGTGCAGTACAGCCTGTATAAGTTAATACAGTACAGTTAACTAGTCAAATCCAATAATTCACACCTGGCCCAAACTGCCACTAAGACTTCTTCCATGACATGTTTCTGTTGTCTCCTGTAAAGACATCTCCACCATCTAACTTTTCCAATTCTATACATAATCCACACTGTAAGGCCTTGTCCCCACGGCACAGGTTTGCAGCCGGTTTTACAGACGGTTTTCGGTTTTGAAAACCATCTGCAAACCGACTGACAAACTTTTACATGGACCTCTATGGAAAACCCGCACTTTGGTCCCGGAATATGAACATGTCTATGTGAAGGGGGAGGGCTTTTCTCCGCTAATCGCGAAGAAAAGTCGTCCTCCGGCGGCCGTGTGTACAGCCGCAAAACAGTGCAAATACCAGTCGGATAAACCGACTTGTATTTGTCCTATGCCATGGGGACGCGCCCTAATAGTACCCACACAAAGTAATAGTGGACATCTTAGTGTACCACACAGAAAAAATCTCCACCTTTGTGTCCCCTACACAGTTGTTCTGCTCTTTATGTCCCCCACATAATAATTTTGCCACATTATGCCGTTTAACAAGTTAAGCTTCTGTGTGCCCCTAGGCAGGAATAATGTGGCTTTGACAGTAATGATTCCTCCTTACTGTGCAACAAAGTGATAGTGACTCCATTTTTTCCCACCATACAGTACAAAGTTTCAAAGATTTACCTGGAGAATGGGCAGCAGCCAGAAACCATGGAGCATCAGCACCGAAGTGTATTCTGGAAGTACATTAAATGAGAAATGAGCAGAGCACCTAGTGCTGCTCTGTGGGGGAAATCCAGGAACAGCTTTATGATCTCACAGCCAGTGACTACTACCTCATGGGTGGTTCTTTTTCAATTCTGCTGCTTTCTGATTGGTGGAAATTAAGACTAGCTTTGTGATCTCACAGACAGCTACTATTTCCTCATGGGTGGTTCTATTTCAGTGGTGCTGCTTTCTGATTGGTGGAAACCCAGATCAGCTTTATGATCTCACAGACAGCTACTATTACATCATGGATAGTTCTATTTCAGTGGTGCTGCTTTCTGATTGGTAGAAATCCAGATTAGCTTTATGATCTCACAGACAGCTACTATTATATCATGGATAGTTCTATTTCAGTGCTGTCTTCTGATAGTTGGAAATCCAGATTAGCTTTATGAGGCTTACGGCTCCCTCTGCCGAGTAGGAGAACACTAGTATTATAAACAGCACATGGTATTTGGGGGTCCTCTTATAGCTTTTGTATTAGGACCTTTAGGAGGGGGCACTTAAATACTATGCAATAGACATTAGCAAATATTTGAATAAAGGAGTCAGTCACAGCTGTTGAGCTCTCTGATGTGGCAGGCTACAAATAATGGAAAAATGTTTTTCTTATGAATATTATTTTTCTTAGTCCAGAATGACCAGTAAAGTGGACTAACACATGTATAAGCTTTTTAGTACATGTAACTGGCCTCTGTACAAGAAAAACTAGACCTGGACCTTAGGCAGGACACCCCCTTCCATTAAGGTGAGATTTGAAAGCAGTTTGTCCAGCTCCACATCTTCATGTACTGGCAGCTGTATATGACAAGATATAATGCAGCAGCTGTTCTATTTGTGGGTTTTAAACCCAGCTGATAATAGGATTTATGCACTTTTACACTCCATCACAGCAGGCAGGAACAAACTGGAGTCCCACCACCAAAAAATCTTCCAAAATTACCTTTCTAGTGAAAGCAGTGTATAAGGCCAACTGGAGACTTCAGATCTGCTCTGGATATTCTGCTCCTCCTGACTTGTTCACAAGAAGCAGGTCACTGCATAAGACAAAAGTGCTGCTCTCTGGTGGAATTCCATGTTTATGACCTTATAGTCAGTGACTATTACCTCATGGGTGGTTTTATTTTAGCGGTGCTGCTTTTTGATTGGTAGAAATCCAGGTTAGCTTTATGACCTCACCCTCAGTGACTATTACCTCATGGGTGGTTCCATTTCAGCGGTGCTGCTTTCTGATTGGTAGAAATCCAGGTTAGCTTTATGACCTCACCCTCAGTGACTATTACCTAAAGGGTGGTTCTATTTCAGTGGTGCTGCTTTCTGATTGGTGGAAATCCAGTTCAGCTTTAATCAGTGACTATTACCCAGGGGCGTAACTAGAGAAGCCTGGGCCCCAAAGCAAACTTTTGGATGGGGCCCCCCTCCCCTGTTAGATAATGTAGATAATACAATGGGCAAATACCTCACCATACATATCACCATCATACAGCTACCAATCAAATCCCACTATACTAAGACCAGCATTACCAATAACGCTATTACATAAGGACATGATTATACTGCCAGAACATGACCACAAATTACCACCACATAGTG
Organism: Phyllomedusa bahiana; assembly: GCA_025379985.1. NCBI lineage: Eukaryota > Metazoa > Chordata > Amphibia > Anura > Hylidae > Phyllomedusa > Phyllomedusa bahiana. The sequence continues at coordinate 194,392 of JAODAL010002274.1, read as the reverse complement.
ACTGAATAATACCCCTACACTATTACTGATCAGTACACAAAGACCAATAGTACCGCCATATAGTGACCATAGAGTGGTATATACCAGTGTACACAGGCTCTGCAGACTGTATATAACCACCATACAGTGTCCCTGCAGATTTAGACACAAATATCTTAGAATCCTGACTTTTCCAGCACCTGCTCCCTGGCTATATGGGGTCCATTTAGGCAGGCAGGGTTTAGATAGGATATATGGGGCCCCAAATAGGCAAGGTTTAGGTAGTCAATAGAGTGCCCATATAGGCAGGCAGGGTTTAGGTAGCTATAGGGAGCCATACAGCTAGACAGGGGTTAGGTGGGCTATAGGGGCCATATAGGTAGGGTTTAGGTAGCTAAAGTGGCCCCATATAAGTAGACAGGCAGGCTTCGGGGGCTATAAAGGTAGGCAAGCTTTAGGGGGCTATAGGGGCTATATAGGCAGACAGGCTTCACGGTAGCTATAGGGCTATTCAGGCAGACAGACTTAGAGCTATATAGGCAGCCTTTAGGGGGCTATATAGGCAGGCCTGGGGGCTATGCAGGCAGGCTGGGGATATATAGGCAGGCTGGGAGGCTATGCAGGCGGGCTGGGAGGCTATGCAGGCGGGCGGGGAGGCTATGCAGGCAGGCGGGGAGGCTATCCAGGCAGGCGGGTAGGCTATCTAGACAGGCCAGGGGGGTATAAAGACAGGCCAGGGGGGTATATAGGCAGGCATATGGGGTATATAGGCAGGCATATGGGGTATATAGGCAGGCATATGGGGTATATAGGCAGGCTTAGGTGGTATACGGCAGGCATATGGGGTATATAGGCAGGCATATGGGGTATATAGGCAGGCTTAGGTGGTATACGGCAGGCATATGGGGTATATAGGCAGGCATATGGGGTATATAGGCAGGCTTAGGTGGTATACGGCAGGCATATGGGGTATATAGGCAGGCATATGGGGTATATAGGCAGGCTTAGGTGGTATACGGCAGGCATATGGGGTATATAGGCAGGCATATGGGGTATATAGGCAGGCATATGGGGTATATAGGCAGGCTTAGGTGGTATACGGCAGGCATATGGGGTATATAGGCAGGCTTAGGTGGTATACGGCAGGCATATGGGGTATATAGGCAGGCATATGGGTTTTATAGCCAGGCTTAGGTGGTATAAGGCAGGCATATGGGGTATATAGGCAGGCTTAGGTGGTATACGGCAGGCATATGGGTTATATAGGCAGGCATATGGGGTATATAGGCAGGCTTAGGTGGTATATGGCAGGCATATGGGGTATATAGGCAGGCATATGGGGTATATAGGCAGGCATATGGGGGATATAGGCAGGCATATGGGGTATATAGGCAGGCATATGGGGGTATACGGCAGGCTTAGGTGGTATACGGCAGGCATATGGGGTATATAGGCAGGCTTAGGTGGTATACGGCAGGCATATGGGGTATATAGGCAGGCATATGGGGTATATAGGCAGGCATATGGGGTATATAGGCAGGCATATGGGGTATATAGGCAGGCATATGGGGTATACATGCAGGCTTAGGGGTATACAGGGAGGCTTAGGAGGTATACAGGCAGGCTAATGGGGTATACAAGGAGGCTTATGGGCAGGTAAAATAAGAAACAGTTTACTTACCTCGGTCCACGCTCCCCCGATGCGCCGCTCGCTCCGGTCTGCTGCTCTCCCTGCAGCATCTGCGCTCAGTACGGGCGGCGCAGTGATGTGACGTCACCGCGCGCGCCCACGTGATCACAGAGCGCTGGCAGGGGAAGTAGCAGAGCGGAGCGATCGGCGCTCCGTTCTGCTATCTCCATGGAAGCGCTGCCTCTGAACGCTCGGGGCTGGAGGGCCCGGGCGTTCAGAGGCAGCATGTGCCGGGCCCCTCAGCTCCGCGCCCGCCGCAGTGAACTGTTATGTTCACTGCCGGCGGGCCCAGGATCGGCATTACCGGGGGTAGCGGACGCGGTAGCAGCTGCCCCGGGGCGCGGGCCCCCCTGAGCGCACGAGCCCCGGAGCAACTGCTACCCCTGCTACCCCGGTAGTTACGCCCCTGTTATTACCTCACGTAATAGTATTACCTCTGTTTTGGTGATGCTGCGCTCTGGTAGATATCCATATCTACATTGCAAAACCACTTTTCTCATGACTATTTCCTCATTTGGTTTCTCTTAATGGTGCTGCTTTCTGATTGCTGAGGATTCAAGAGATTCAGCTTTTATCATTACTATGAGGGTGTTGTATTTGTTTCTCCTGACCAGAAGATAAGATCTCAGATGCTATTTTGTGGTCAGTCCAATATGTGCCCATTGTTTTCTTATACAAATCCTTGCAACCCAGATCCACAATACAGCTGCATGCATGAGTTCTTAGGCTTTGTTCAGATCTGCATTGGAGGTTCCTTCACGTGTTCCATTGGGAATGATGGAAAAAATAAACCAGCAAGCTGCCCTAGTTTTTTCATCTGAACAATGGACACCATGGCAGAACCTGACGGGCTCTATTGATTACACCATTTGTGTCTTCTGTCAACTGGGTCCTTTTCTGTCCGTTTGCACCTCTACACCAAAGGTTCTGAACAGAATCTCTGATGCAGGTGTGAACCATGGGACCACATGTTTGAAAACTATCTAGGTCTAGAACTCACTATGTTGCCCATAGCAACCAATCAGCCTCTTTTATTTCATATAGTGCTCTTAAAAAATGAAAGAGGCGCTCTGATTGGTTGCTATGGGCAACATAGTGAGTTCTAGACCTAGATAGTTTTCATACATGTCGCCCCAAGTCTTAAAGAGGAATTGTGGCTTCAGCAGACAGTAGTTATTCTTTGCCCTATTAAAATGTATACACTTTGAAACACGCTTTCTTTAGCAATTCCTCACTGTTCAAGATCTCTGCTTGCTGTCATTTATGACCTTTTAGTGTTTACTTCCAGTGGATAAAAATCTGTCCTGTTCATTTGATGAAGACAGCTTGTTGCAATACACAGCTCTGATCACTGTACTAACAAGCTGTGCACATATATATCCATCACTCATAGAAAAAATGTAATTTCTAATGCATAAAGCTTAATAATCATACAATAAAAATGTATTTAATTTTAAAATATGCTTTGTGTTTTAATATCTTGCCATTAATAGTGATGGAAAACATTTCTTGCTCATCAGATCATGAAAAGTTGTACAGACCTAATAATCCCACCCTGGGTCTACTCTTGTTACTTGTCTTCTTACCTGGCCTCTTTAAAGGCCAGGAGAGCAGACAAGGTGGTTTATGTCAGGCGGTTTCTGCTGTCCTATCTGGGAGCAGGAGGTGATCGAGAGAGAGAAGCTGAGCTTTGTGATACATTGGTTTATATGATAGAGGGAGAGAAGCTGAGCTCTGTGATATATAGGGTTATATGATAGAGGGAGAGAAGCTGAGCTCTGTGATATATAAGGTTATATCATACATGCCAACTCTCCGGTTTTGGGGGGGGGGGTCCCGCTATTTGGGGCCCCCTCCCGCCCTCCCGGGGGTGTTGGCATTCCTCCCGCCGCCAGCAGGCGGCGGGGGCTCTTTAAATGGCCGCGGTGACAGAGTAGCGCTAGTGCGCTACTCTGGCGCCGCCGGGCCGCTCTTACAGGCGGGTGAAGCGGCCGCTGCGCCCGCTTCACCCGCCCGGAGTCTCGCTGTGCAGGGAGGAGGCAGGAGGGATCGTTCCCCCCCATCTCCCCCTGTATTCCGGTGCGGGGGTGTGCGCCGCCATCGGTCACGGCGCAGGGGGGAAATGACGCGGGTGCAGGGGATGACGCGCGGGCTCTCCTTCCCCTGCGCCGCTGAGGAATCGTCCGGGGCGGCCTGCTCAGGAGCCGGGGAGGTAAGTGGGTTTTAATTTTTTTATTTTTATTAGTATATGGGGGCTCGCCTGGAACAAAGGGGCATACCCGGGCAACAGAGGGGACATTACCCGGCAAAAAGAGGGACTTTTACCTGGCAACAGAGGGGCACACCTGGCAACAATGGGGGGATACCGGCAAAAGAGGGGGGACACCTGGGACGAGGGGGCATCACCTGGAACAGAGGGGGCATCACCTGGCAACAGAGGGGGATCTACCTGGCAAAAGAGGGGCATCTACTGGGAACAATGGGGGCACTACCTGGAACAAGGGGGCATCTTCTGGCAACAGAGGGGGCATCTACCTGGCAACAGAGGGGGCACAACCTGGCCACCATGGGGGCCCTACCTGGGAACAGAGGGGGGATCTACCTGGCAAACAGAGGGGGGTTCCCCCCCCTTGGGAACAAGGGGGGATCTACCTGGCACGAGGGTCACTCCTGCCCTACCAGAGGGGCGGGTTATGGCGATAAGGCAGGGGGGGCAATACCTGGGCAACAAGGGGGCAACTACCTGGCAACCAGAGGGGCATCTACCTGGCAACAGAGGGGTTTATCTACCTGCAACAATGGGGGCATTACCTGGCAACAGAGGGGGCACTACCTGGCAACAGAGGGGACACTACCTGGCAACAGAGGGGACATCTACCTGGCAACAGAGGGGGCACTACCTGGCAACAATGGGGGCACTACCTGGCAACAGAGGGGGCACTACCTGGCAACAGAGGGGACATCACCTGGCAACAGAGGGGACATCACCTGGCAACAGAGGGGGCATCTACCTGGCAACAGAGGTGACATCTACCTGGCAACAATGGGGGCACAACCTGGCAACAGAGGGGTCATCTACCTGGCAACAGAGGGGACATCTACCTGGCAACAGAGGGGGCACTACCTGGCAACAAATGGGGGCACTACCTGGCAACAGAGGGGGCATCTACCTGGCAACAGAGGGGGCATCTACCTGGCAACAATGGGGGCATCTACCTGGCAACAGAGGGGGCATCTACCTGGCAACAGAGGGGGCACTACCTGGCAACAGAGGGGGCATCTACCTGGCAACAGAGGGGGCAATACCTGGCAACAATGGGGGCACTACCTTGAAACAGAGGGGACATCTACCTGGCAACAGAGGGGTCATCTACCTGGCAACAATGGGGGCATATACCTGGCAACAGAGAGGGCACTACCTGGCAACTGAGGGGGCACTACCTGGCAACAGAGGGGACATCTACCTGGCAACAGAGGGGGCACTACCTGGCAACAATGGGGGCACTACCTGGCAACAGAGGGGGCATCTACCTGGCAACAGAGGGGGCATCTACCTGGCAACAGAGGGGGTATCTACCTGGCAACAATGGGGGCACTACCTGGCAACAGTGGGGGCACTACCTGGCAACAATGGGGGCACTACCTGGCAACAGAGGGGGCATCCACCTGGCAACAGAGGGGGCATCCACCTGGCAACAGAGGGGGCATCCACCTGGCAACAATGGGGGCACTACCTGGCAAAAGAGGGGACATCTACCTGGAAACAGAGGGGGCATCTACCTGGCAACAATGGGGGCACTACCTGGCAAACAATGGGGGCACCTACCTGGCAACAATGGGGGCACCTACCTGGCAACAATGGGGGCACCTACCTGGCAAACAAAGGTGGGCTCCTAGCTGGCTAACAAAGGGGGGCACCTACCTGGCTACAGAGGGGGCATCAACTTGGCTACAAGGGGGCATCTACCGGCCAGAAAGGGGCACTACCTGGTTATGGGGGGCTACTACCTGGCTCTAAGGGAATCTAACTGGCTTTCATCCAAAGCCGATAAGCAGTTAGGAGGAGAGGGTGTGGCTTTTTGAAAGGGCGTGGCATACCGACAAGATGGGCGTGTCCATGCAAAATTTTGCTATGCGTGCCGCCCACTAGAGTCTCCTGCTTTTTCATTTTCAAAAGATGGCAACTATGGGTTATATGATAGAGGGAGAGAAGCTGAGCTCTGTGATATATAGGTTATATGATAGAGGGAGAGGAGCTGAGCTCTGTGATATATAGGGTTATATGATAGAGGATGGGACGCCAAGCTTTGTGGGTGCCCACTAGGCACTCGTGGGCACGTGCCTAGGGCGGCACCCTGCAGGGGGCGGCACCCAGCGCTAGAAAGAATGTGCACACATGTTTGTTTTTTTTTTTACTATTTCCCTGCCTCCCTCCCCAGCAGGTGTCTCTCCCGCCTGGGGGGGTAGGGAGGTAGGGTGTTCCGCGGCACGCTGCTGCTTTCAGACTGTCACATGTAGGTAGAGATCACTGCGGCAGCGGAGCCGCCCCCCTGCAGAGAGCTCTCCTGTCTGAGCTCTTTGAAAGCCTCAGCCGGAGCTCACTGTCGGGACAGAGAGGAGGGGGAGGGGCGCTCTCAGCACGGCACTCTGCATGAGCAGGAAGCTGCTGTTCACTGCTGTGACTCCCCCCTCCTCTATGGGTTTTGAACACCATGCTGGGACTGGCAATGTGCTTAGGTACATTGTCTGTGTATATGTTTAGGAACAAGGGGGATGTGTGTACAGAGATAGGGTCCTGCAAGGGAGAGAGAGGGAGGGGGCCGGTCACATGGGTAGAAGGGGTCCCGGGAGTACAGCAGCAGGAGGGCTGCTTGGTTTCACATAGTATGTAAAGTAAGTGTGTGTATGAATGTGTGTGGATTTTATTAAAGTGCAATTTGGTTTGGGGTGCTATACTGGTGTGTGCATGAAAGGGGTGATTTAATGTGTGTGCTGGGTGGGGTCATTATGTTGGCAAGAATGGGGGGCATATACTGTGTTTTGCTGAATGGGTGATAAACTTGGTGCAGGATGGGTCATATACTTTTTTTGTTTGTGGATGGGGTGATATACGTGTGTGTGCATGGATGGGGTGCATATATGTGTGTGGATGGATTTTTAAATTTTTTTAAAGTTTTTTGTTGCATGATGGGGGGGCAAAACTTTTTTTCCCCTATTTTCAAA
>JAODAL010002274.1:0-180000 GCA_025379985.1 Phyllomedusa bahiana | reverse complement strand
AGGAGAGAAGCTGAACTCTGTGATATATAGGGTTATATGATAGAGGAAGAGAAGCTGAGCTCTGTGATATATAGGGTTATATGATAGAGGAGAGAAGCTGAGCTCTGTGATATATAGGGTTATATGATAGAGGAGAGAAGCTGAGCTCTGTGATATATAGGGTTATATGATAGAGGAAGAGAAGCTGAGCTCTGTGATATATAGGGTTATATGATAGAGGAAGAGAAGCTGAGCTCTGTGATATATAGGGTTATATGATAGAGGAGAGGAGCTGAGCTCTGTGATATATAGGGTTATATGATAGAGGAGAGAAGCTGAGCTCTGTGATATATAGGGTTATATGATAGAGGAGAGAGGCTGAGCTCTGATATATAGGGTTATATGATAGAGGAGAGAAGCTGAGCTCTAAGATATATAGGGTTATATGATAGAGGAGAGAAGCTGAGCTCTGTGATAGATAGGATTGTATGATAGAGAAGAGAAGCTGAGCTCTGTATATATAGGGTTATATGATAGAGGTAGAGCGGTCTGTGAATTCGGTTATTGATAGAGGAGAGAAGCTGAGCTCTGTGATATATAGGGTTATATGATAGATGGAGAGAAGCTGAGCTCTGTGATAGATAGGATTGTATGATAGAGAAGAGAAGCTGAGCTCTGTGATATATAGGGTTATATGATAGAGGGAGAGAAGCTGAGCTCTGTGATATATAGGGTTATATAAAGTAGGCGGTGGTGTATTCGCTTATATCCTGTGACCTCACCAGGAGGCAAACAGAAAGGTAGGAAGGGGACAACAAGGCGCACAAATAGTGTGATATGTTTATACACTCAAATGAAATATCCTTAAAAGAAATGCTCACCTGAGCTGGTTGTATATGGAATGGTACAACACATTAAAAGCGCATGTCGCAATAATCTGGGATCCAGCAGCTCGTTTCCCCGGAATTCCGCTCGTTCTCCACACACTTTGGGCAGGAGGAGTATATGTTCGTATTAAAGTTACCTATAGCAAAAAAAGGGGGTAGCTCGTGGCGCTAGAATCTCCAAATAGGGTCATGTATTATACATAATAAATAATAAAATGTGAGGATTTTTCCAAACGGTAAAAAAACAAAAACAAGAATTTATTCCTAAAATGCACAATTAAAAAAGAAACTCTACGCGTTTCGCACGCATCATAGCGTGCTTCATCAGGAGTGAGTTTGCACTAGATAATGTCCTTCAATTTGTAGTTACTAAACCGTTGTTTTTCCCACCCTACAAACAATCCCACAGATGTATATAATCTGGTGCACATTAAAACAATTCTCACAATGTAAATTTATGGCAAATAACTATCATTTGTGTTACCTTCATTATAAACAAACGATCTAAAACTTCCGTTCAGTATTACCATGTCGGCGCCGAACCGGAAGCGGAATATCGTAACTTCCGGCGGGCACCTGCTAGTGTACTGCGCATGCTCGGTGCCAGTACCACCGCTCTATAGCGGTTTTAAATGTAAAAAAGCACTTGGGGATATATCTGTAAGCTAAAAGTGGATCTGAATGTCTATTTGTTGTTTATTAGGTGCTTAGTTGGAAATAAAAGATAAATATTATTCAAAAACCTGTACTTCTGCATGATCTAGTCCACTACTTCCTGAGCTTCATTTAAACCTACAGGACTTAAAGTGTCCAATTTAAAGATCCAGTACATTTCCTTATTAATTAAACCCTGGAGTCTATCGCCCACATTTTCTGGAATAAAATCTATGGGTTGCACTTGTAGGTTGTAATCACCATTAGGGTGTTCTTCCAACAAGTGTCTCGGGAGGCTATACATTTTATTTTTCTTTCTAATGCTGAATCTGTGGTTATTCATCCGTTGGGAGAGCTTGGTGGAAGTTCGCCCAACATATTGCTTCTTGCAACTACAAGTGATCAAATATATCACATACATAGAGTTGCAAGACAGATTGTACTTGATTTTAAATTTTTCACTAGTGGACGAAGAAATGAACTCACTTCCCTCACGCAACATGGCACAGCATTTACAAGTGGGAAATTTGCAGGTTATAACTCCTTTTTGATGATCTTTCTCTGCATTGATTGGCCCCCTGTTATCTCTATTAGGCCCCATTCACACGGCTTATTCTGCCGCGGATTGGCGCCGTACTGCGCGCCGGATTTGCGCTGCAGTACGGCGCCAATCTGCGGCAGCAATTACGGTAATCCACTGCTCTCATAGAGAACAGTGGATTCCGCCGGTCCTACCCGCTCGGCGAATCCGCCGGGCGGGGAGAAAGTGACATGCACATTATTTACGGCGCGGACGCGCCGTAAACAATGCATTGTCTATGGGGCCGGGAGCGGCGCTCCGGCCCCGCCCCCGTCCCGCCCCTTATTCACGGCGGATTTGTGCGCTCAACACGGCGCACAAATCCGTCGGGAATAAGCCGTGTGAACACGGCCTTACTGTCTGGGGTCTTTTGTTTGTTACTTTTTTCCCGTGAGGGTGCAATGATGTTTTTTAGGGTGCTCGCCCTTCTATATGTGACTTTGGGCTTTATAGCTAATTCTGTTTTTAAAATAGGGTCAGATCGCAAAATTCCCCAATGCTTGTTTAAAATTTTTCGAAGTTCCTCGTGCTGCGACGAATATGAAGTAATAAAATTAAATTTAAAATGTTCTGCATCCCCCTTTGGTTTAAAAGATTGAACATATTGATCTTGTGTTTTACTAAAAGCTGTTTCCTTTGCTTCCTCTACTAGTTTCGTAGGATACCCCTTTTCTGTAAATCTCTTTACAAGCACTTGTGCTTGTTCAGCAGATGTTACGTCTGAGATGCAATTTTTTCGGATGCGACGGAATTGGCTGAATGGCACATTCCTCGTCTATTTCTTGTAATGATTGCTTGTAAAGTGATTAAAATGATTTGAGTCCACAGGCTTGAAGTGTGTTTTAGTGCAAATTTTGCCTTTTTCATGGTATAAGCTTAGGTCCAAAAACTGAATGCTGTTTTTATCTAGCGTGGACGTGAGAGTAATGCCCGCTGAATTCATATTTAATTCACTTAGTCACCTAGAATTGTTTTAATGTGTACCAGATTATATACATCTGTGGGATTGTTTGTAGGGCGGAAAAAAGAACGGTTTAGTAATTATAAATTGAAGGACACTATCTAGTGCAAACTCACTCCTGATGAAGCACACTATGATGCGTGCGAAACGCGTAGAGTTTCTTTTTTAATTGTGCATTTTAGGAATAAATTCTTGTTTTTGTTTTTTTACCGTTTGGAAAAATCCTCCCATTTTATTATTTATTATATATAATACATGACCCTATTTTATGATAGAGAAGAGAAGCTGAGCTCTGTGATAAATTGGTTTATATGATTTGGTGCAGATTGTCTGAGTAAAAAGCATAATAAATTTCAAAAGAGAAACTGAAAGTACTACTGATAACACCTACATAAAGTGAATGACAGTTTTCTTTGTACACACACTGATACAGGAAAAGCTGTCAATCTCTGTATGTGGGTAGGGTAAGCAGGACTTCCACTTTTCTTAGGGTACATCCAGACGACGAGTAAAACTTACTAGTCAGAATCTCGCCGCATTTTCTCGTTGGACGATGCGGTTTTTAACGAGTATTTAATGTGGATTTACAATCAAAAAACGAGTCTCATTCATTTCTATGGGGTTGTGGACATGGATACACATCTAAAACGGCATACAAACATTTTGTCGCATTTTACACTAACATACCTCCCAACTTTTAGAGATACCAAAGAGGGACACATCAGGCCACACCCCTAACCACGCCCAAACACATGACATCACACTAAGACATACCTCTAACCACGCCCATACAGAGCCAAAAAGGGAGACATTTTCAAGAGAACGTATCCAATGATAAAATATTAAGCAATTTGTTATGTAATATACAGCTGAGAAGCAATCAGATAATTTTTACAGCAGGATAGTCAATTTATTGATGCAAATCTATTTCCCAAATGAAAAAGAGGGACATTTCTAGAGCTAAGAAGGACAATGGTTAAAAATAGGGACTGTCTCTCTAAAATAGGGACACTTGGGAGTTATGCACTAAGGGAGACATGTAGTTCACCCTTTTCTGGCATAAAATTCGCCTAAGTGAGCCGGCTACGATGTCTAATGCGCTTAATGATTGTTAGGCGCATTGGGTCACATGTATGAACCTGTTTAGGTCTAAAACTCACTTTTTTGCCCATAGCTTACTATGGGCAAAAGAGTGAGTTTTAGACCTAAACAGTTTCATACATTTGGCCCAATATTGTTCATAAGACTCGACACTTTCTACTGTGTCTAACATGAGGGGGCGTTTTGGGGGCGTTCTGGGGGCGTGTCGCACCACACTCGTATTCTTAGACACATATATGAATGTGGTTTGGCAAAACTAGGCGCAGTAATTTCTGATAATTATCAAACTATATAAAATTTTATTATTTAAATATAATAAAAGATTTTATCATGTAAAATTTATATAAAAATATATAATATCCTAAAAATATAAAAACTTCTCCTATAAAATGCATTTAAATTTAATAGAATCTAAAACTAATTTTACATTAAATAACCCACTGATTTTGTTGTTCAGATTTTACAATTTTAAATTTTTGCTACATTAAATTTGAAATTTATTTTTGCTGCTCTGACACTTTATTCTACATACAGCAAGAGCCAGCACACCACAGGTCTTGCTGGGACCTGTGGTCCACCAAGATCAGTACCATAGTTTCTATTCACTGACATGCTATTTTAATGACTTTTCTTTTTATTTATTACTAATGCGCCCAAGTTTCGTAATGCGCCTAACACACAGACGAGGTGTGTCGAACTTTAGACTCCATTTATAATCACACAAAAAACACTTTCCCACATTCAGGTGCATTATACACTGAAAACAAGACTCGACAATTTACTTCGAAGCACCTTCCTTCATACATTCTCCCTAAGTTTTTGCCATCCCATTGTTTTTCACCGTGGTTTACGAGGGAAGAAAAAAATGTTCTAATTTTTTTTTACTCTTAAAATCTGACCAACAAAATACAGTTGTTAACTTGAACGCGTTTTTTCTTTTGAGTAAATAGGGGTTTTAGATGAGTTTTTAAAGTCAAATCCATGGAGCCTTTTAAAGAGCATCTGGAATTCTGTGTTTTTTACTCAAAACCTCCGAAACATAAAAACCTATACATTACAGATCACTTCTCTCCCTCTATTGAAATCCTGCTCCAGATAGGGCTTTTTGTCACAGAAATATATTAAAAAGGGTTTTTTTTAAATTTTTTTAAGAGAGAATTTAAAATTTTTTTTTAACCACAATAAATACTTTTTCTGGACAAAAACCTAAATAGGGTTTGGAAAATTGATAAATCTTTTAGGAACGGTGTTTTTTTTAAATTTCACAATACTGAAAACCCCTTAAAAACTTTTTCACCCTATGCGGAAGGGCTTGCGCCGCGAGTGACCTTCAAATTTTCAGCCAACACCCCCGGTACAGCGGGGATGGGGGGGCGCAACATCACGAGCCTTTTACGGTACCAGGAGTGGACCCCGGGGGTCACTGCGAGAGAGATGTAGCCCACATCAGGAGCAATCTAAGGACTCCCCGGTATTCCCCAAGTCCGCCACTGTGGAAAGGGAAAGGGTAACTGGTTTCACAGCGGGCAACGTTATAGGCAGTGAAGTCCCAGCGGTTGCAACGGGCCGGGGTAATAAACAGCAGGTAACACGGAAAACGGGCGTCAGAAAACCTCAAGTGACAACAGCAAAAAGAGGCCCGGATCAATGTGGAAATATCACCAAACATCAACAAACTGACCCGGGGCAAGGCGGGAAGTTCCTTAAGTCCCAGCTGGTGATGGTCATTGGCTGGAATTAGTACGCCCCTGAATCTCGTGATCGGTGCATGCACGCCAAGGGAGGGGGGGAGGGAAAGGGTCAGGACACAACAGGAAACGGACACCTCCTTTCCCCAAGTGGAAAAACCATGGCCCTTGGCGTAAGTACCTCCTCCTTCCTTTCTCCCCAAACCCTCAAACTCTTCAAGAAATAAGGGAACACAAAACCCCCGCGTCGACCAGGGGGGGCCCCAGCAGGAACAACAGAGGTGTTGGCAGGGGGAGGTTTTTAGCAGCTGAGGGCAAGCTGGGGCCTCAAAAAAACCCAATATTTTCCAATTCAGGCTGGGGGCGGCAACTGTAAACCATGGGGGACCCCGGAGAATTGTACAGAGAAAAAAAAGGACATGCATAGAATGAATCTTTACCTTTTGGGACCTACCAATTGTAAGTCATGCTGGACGGAACAAGCGGTTTTTTCAAATTCCCCCAAAGATGGGGGAAAATCACAGAGGTTTTCTAGCGGGGAAACAAGCAGCGAATTTTGGAAAAACCCGATGGAGGGTAAAGTTTCTAAATAACCAGAGCCCGGATAGCAGACACTTGAAAGCCACATGCAGAACTTCCAGGGCGCAGCGGATGGACGGGCAATTTTTTTTGAATGCCCAGCACTCCACATATAAGCACAAGTTTTAACTGCCCGGTGAGGTTCCTCCGCCTATTGAAACCTTTTCCACCTTAAGGGTTTATCTTGAGGAAACACAATGCCGGGGGAGGGGGCTTGGGAAGAAAGGGGCAAGGTAAGAAACTGCAAGGCCGGGGGGGATACTGTATCATGCAAAGCTCTAACCTTTTCTGGGAAAAAATGTCAACCTGGGAGCTAGAGCAATGATCATTCAGTGTAGTTGTAAGTCACAACCACCAGCTTCCCATTAACCCGGTGAGGCCCCCCCAAAGGCCGTCACAAAGGCCTCAGTATTCCAGGCAAGCTCAGAGGCCAATGTGCGGAACTGAATGGCTCTTGGCCCACCATGGAAGCGTATTGTCTGAAGTGAAGCAAAGAAGATGCCCCAGGGGTATTGCGTCCCGGTTCTTCAAAGACTTTACAGAAGGTGCACAAGAATTCCTGAAGATCCACTGTCAGTCTCAGAGGGGTGAGGCCTAGGTCAAAGCTTCACATGAGAGCAGGCTGATGATGTAAGCCACTTTGGCTTCATCAACTGATGTGCCAGGACCTCGAAATGGATAGTGCACTAATTGAGAAACCTGCAACATGTCTTTCAATCATTGTGGTAATGGGAGGGCAGTGGCAGATGCAGACTGGGATTACTAATGGCAACAGAAAGCGGTGCTACTAAAGGTGCAGAATCAGACACAGTCTCAGAGAAATGTGCGGTAAAGGACTGTAACATCTGAAAAGGTTGCTTCAAATGGATGCCATGTTGGGTTACTACGACTGCGATAAACTGGATGTCAGGCAAAGGCGCATTAGCAGGATTCATGGACAGTTTGTACTGTGACAGTAGCCAGGGATCCTCTGGGTCACTGCGAGAGATGGTGTAGACCATGCCAGGGAGCGGAGTCCAAGGAGTATTCCGGTATTCACCAGAGTTCGCCACAAGGCGAGTTGGACTTGGCTACAGGGGACTCCCATGCCACTTCTTCTTACGTAGCAAAGTGCTGGATGTAGGACTGGGGGAATAGGCAGCGGTGATGGGTCACAGGCAGGTGCAACCATGGATAGGCAGCGGAGCCCCATGGAGGTAGCAGACTGACGTAGCAGCAGGTAACGGCAGTGCAAGTAAAACCAGGAGTCAGTAAACACAGGTGACAGACAGCAACCAGAAGTCAGGAGCAATGTGGAATTATCAACAAACTGACAAAGAGCACAGGCAGGACATTCCTTAAGTCCCAGGTGATGAGTGGTCATTGGCCCAGTAATTAGGTACGGTCTCTTAAAAGCTAGGCGAGCCGGCACACACGTGTTACCGAGACTGCGCGTGCACGCGTGGGACAATGGCAACAGCGAGGAATGGAACAATAGCGAGGAGAGTTGAGTACACACTGAAAAGTAGGTCAGGGGCTGCAACAGGGACATGGTCAAGTCCACGGTCCACAACCGGACAACACCATTTGAAAGTGAATGGTCCGAATGTTGAAATCATTAACATCCCCTTGGGCCTGCTCCTGAAGTAAATAGAAGACCAGCGGAATTGGTGGACAGTGGCAGCTCTGGAAAGGTTAGTAAACCTTCTTTTATTTTTGCAGGGCAGCAGTATCCTAGAAGATTTTATGAACCCATTACCTATATTTGAAGCACTAATAACAGTTAATTGTTACAGCTGAGACCTGGCTATTGGCCAGGATTAGAGCTGTCTCTTTAATGTTTTAGATGCAGCGGTTATCATGACAGTCAGGGGCCTTCTATAGGCAGGATGTAATAGGAGAGACATTTTGGAACACCTTTCTGCAATATCAATGTATTGCAGAACAGTTTAAAATTTAAAAGGTAAAAACACCCCTCTTTTGCCCTTTTACTAAAAAAAAATTGCACAATGTTGGCATTATCATGTCCATAAAAGTTCAATCGATTAAAATATAACATCATTTATCCTGTACAGTGAACACCAAAGAACAGGGGTTTCAAACTCATTTTCACTGGGGGCCACATCAGCCTCATGGTGTACTTTAAAGGGCCGACATAATTTTAAAGTTGTATAAATGGAACGTCTCCTTAACAGTTAAACTACCTATTAAGAAATAGTTACATTTGTACAGTATTACTGTTATAATTAGCCCTCTTATTGATGTGGCGATACCAGTTGTGTGTAACTTACTATTTTTTTTATTATTTGTAAAATTACAAAAGGGGTGATCATGGGGCATGCAGCAAATCATGTCAATGATATCCAAAAAAAATAAAATGAGCATTTCTGGTCAGTGTTTTACACCACATGTGAGACAGTTCTGTTACTGGGAGACCATTGACCTATTATTAATGACTACGTCCCTGGTAACCACTGAGATACTGTGAAAAACCGTATCCCAACATATATCATGGTGTAGCAATAAAGAATAATAGCACAAATAATAGTAGTCCAAATAAGACTTTAATTAATGTACTGCTGGACCAGAGCATAGTTAGCACGGCTGAATACCACTGGAAGACTATGGGTGGCATGTATGAAAGGGGCTGTGACAGATGTCTGCCGTCTTTTCAGCCCGATATCAGGCGCAGCCCCGTTCGCTGCATGGGGCGCACTAGAGCTGTAGCGAAGCTATAGATTTATAGCTTCGCTATGGCATTTCTAGGTGCATTGCAGCTGAAACAGGTATACCACTGTCAAAGTGGTATACCGAGCCAGAACTGTCGTACAAGCAAAAAAAGCACCTAAATTTATCCCCCTTTAAGGGGGGGTCATAAATCGGGCGCTTTTAGGTTTTTTTATTTTACGCATGAAATTTTGGCTTAAGGGGGCTTTTGGTTAATTTCAGCATATTCAATTTTTAGAATCCGCCAAAAATCCGACTTAAACCTGTCCCCCATAGACCGCATAAAAAAATCCATCTGTAGTCTACCCAGCATTTTTTTTCCCCCCTATATTCTAAAATCTGCGGATTGTGGCGATTTTAAAACTAATATTCCCCCCAAAATTGTCGTCGATTTCCATACATAATGTACAGGGAAAGAAAATCCAAAAACGCCCCGTGTTGTCCCCAGCACTGGAAGGGCCCTTCCTCATACCTCTACCCCCAGTACTACACCCCTCTTTGCTCGCTTACCCCTGCATTTCGCTCCATTTTCAAAAAAAAAAAATTTAAAAAGGTAGGGAAAAGAGTTTTTGAAGCCCTCTTATTGAAATGGCAAATCACATCTATTCTTAAATCCCTCAAATTTTCCTACAGCCAACTGGGATTAGAAACTGAATTGTTTCAGCGAATCCCTTGAAATGCGGTTGTTAAAACCCGTAAGACAAAATAAAAAGTATTTTTTCTTCACCCCGAGATTTACACTGCCCATTAGACTGGGAATTGATATTTTTCAACAAACTATTAAAATGGCATTTTCCCAAACTGAGATTCCCCGACGCAATAAAAATATTCGGTTACTTGGAGAGAAATTCTTTTTTCCCAAAATTGGCAAACGACAACAGTTACTAAAAAATTTTTCTTAAAAATTGCGTAAAATTTGGCTAAAAAAAAAAACTGGGGCCCTACCCGTGCAAAAACACATTTAAAAGTTAAAACGGATAACAAAGGTTTTTTGCACCAATGAAATCCCCCAACGTAACTACAACATTCCTGTATCCAAATTTTAAGTACAAGGGGGCTTTTGAAGAAAACTGGGGCTGGGCCAAAGTGAAAAAAAGCTATTTAAAAGAATAGTAAAAAAAAAGGGGGGTTTTTTCACCTACGAAAACATTGCAGTTACTACAAATTTTGTTCCTTTTTAAAGTACAAGGTGGTCTTTGAACAAAACTGGCCACAAAATAAAAGGTCAATTTCACCAAAAGGGGGTTTGGGAGGGGCCCCCCCCCAAAAAAAACTGGGGTTTAAAAAAAAAAAAAAAGCTATTTCAATGCGGGTTCAAACGAGTTGGGCTGCACAATAACACTCTCCTTTAAAAAACCTGCCTGCCTCCCTCCCGTCTGTCTGTCTGTATGCCACCCACCCCCCCCCCCCTTTTTCTGGGCGTACAGCCCAGATGCTTCTTTAAAAGTCCCCTGTCAAACAAAGGCTGAAATTCTCTAATTCCCTATTTCTAATTTTAACGAAAAAGATAGTTTGTCTGTATGAATAAAAGAACTGTTCTCTGAGCTACGTATTGAGAAGTTTGGGACACTCCTCCCCTAGGAGGTACCTGAAACACTGGAGAACAAAACGCTGTTCTAGAAAAACGAGGTCATGTGTTTTTTCCAGCCAAAAAACCCATACACATCACATTTTTTTGACGTTCACTCACCACCCCCTATCTCAAGTTGTTTGCTGGGGCCAAAAAAAAAAACCCCCCCAAAAACCCCCCCCCAAAAAAGATTTTTCCCAGATTCGACCTAAAATACGCGTGATTGGAAAATTTTTACGATAAACCCAAAAAAAACCCGTGGATTTAAACTTTGTCGATTTAAACGCTCACCCCTACAATTCGTGAAAGGGTTCACAGCCATGAACAATAACAGCAAGGCTATGCCTATACAAACGGGTTTTCTCCCGGGATTTTTGGGTGGTTTCAGTATTTTAAATCCCTAAAAAGCGACAGTACCTTGCTGCTAAATAAAAAAAAAAACTGTCTGTAGTCTAAGCACAGATTTTTAAAAATTAGTCGGTTTAAAATCTGGCGGAATATCAAAATTTTTTACCCTTTGGATTAGCTAAATTTGGCCGCTAACATTGAAGTACGGGAAAAGGGCAAATCGAAAACAACCGCGGCTTTTGGAAAATTGCGTCAAAAACTGCTGCCCAAAAAAAAAGTAAAAATGCCTTGGATTTTGGGAGGGCTTTTTTGAAATTGCTAGTGGACTTCCCAAGACTGATTTGTATTCACAAAAAATTTTTTTTGCATAGTTCACTTAGAATTTATGGATTTTTGTTAATTGTAAACATTTTTTTAATAAATTAAATTCAAAATACCTTCGTTCACGGGTGAAAACCCATAATATCTTAAACCATTCATCGGTGCTTTCACACAGCGCATTTTGGGGGAAATTTTTTAACTCCCCCAAAAAAAAGTCTTTATTACCAAACTTCTTTCAGTTGTCAAAATTTGTTCAAAAAGGGTTTTTTCAAGTAAGTAATCAATTACTGTGTTGTCTTTTTAATTACAAACACACTAATTGTTAGTCTTTTTCCAAACTTTAAAAAAAGTGAAAAAACTTGCGGTAATAAACAGTTTTTTCAATTATGGGGTATCATTTGTCTAGAAAAATAATCAAATTAATCCTCTCAAAAGGTAGGTTTACCAACCTCCTATGGTTTTAATTATAAAGCAAAAATTTTATAGTACGGTTAAGCCCCAGCTTTCAAAAAAAGCGTTTAAAATTGAAAAAACACTTCCCTTATTTCCCAAACGAACAATAATGTGGACTTAGCAAAAATAACCCCTTGGGGAAGGGTCCCCATTTGCCCCAAAGGTTCTCCCCTACCCCAAATCTCAGATAAGCACATAATTACCCTCGGATCAGCCTTTATTTCCAATTCCTCTAAAAACATGCTCAATTTGATTGTGCAGGAAATGCTTCGCTGCAGATCCCTCAAAACCGGCGTGTAGTCATTCCATTTGTATTAAGCGTACTAGGAAAATCCCATTGAAAAAGTGGGGGAAATTACAAAAGGGGGCCCCCCTTCCTATTGAACTAGGTTTTTTTGGGGGGGTTCTCAAGAAAGTTTCGGGTTATCAGTGGGCCTAAAAAGAAGATTGGGAAAAACCTAACAACCCCCATGATCTCTGGGGCCTATTCAATTACATTCCCCCAAGGATTACTCCACCTAGAGGGCCCATAACCTACCACTAAGGGGGTTATATCCTACCTAGCACCAAAGGGGCCTACCCCATACAAAGGGGGGTTTTAAAACCTAACTACCAAAGACTGTTACCTAATTGGGGAACCACCAACCTTCTTATTAATGGATCCCCCCTATAAGGGGGGGCCTTCAAATGGGAGCCTAGCATTTCCTAATGGGGAAATTTTTTCCCACTTAAAAAAGGGAAAAATTTTGACTACTTATTTGCCTAATAATTTTTGGGGGGCAATTGGGCCTTACCCAGCTTCCTAATTTTTGGGGGCACCACTATAAAGGGGGAGGTTAATTACCCACTATATTGGGGTCACCAAGGCGTTGCTAGGTTTAAAAAAAAATTTATGGCACCGTTCTCTGTTACGTTTTGCTCAAAAGGTGGGTTTTTCACAGCATTTTTGAACCCAATCATGAACTGTGATATATTTAAAAAAAAAAAAAGTTTTTTATAATTTTAAAGCATATTCCCCCTTTTTACTGAATCATCTCAGCATTTTTTTGTTTATTGAAAATCAGCACTGAAACATTTGCTTTTTTAAAATGCGACAATGACATACGTAAAGAGTTTTGGGGAATTTGGCTTTTGTTTAAAATTTCAGGTAAAAAAAATTTCTTAATTTTTTTTTTTTAAAAAAAACTAAAAGAACCATCTCTTAACTTTAGAATCACAACTGTTTTAAAATTTTTCAACTTTTTTCAAAGGCAAAAAGGGAAAATTCACAACAGGTGTTTTTACCCTTAATGCCCAATTAACTTAGGGGGTCAAATTTTAACTGGGATTTAAAAAATCCTCCCTTTTTATATTGTTCACATTTTGACATCATGAGACCCAAACAAAACCTTACAATTTTTCAGCAGTACATTGCCATTGTGAGGCTTCAAGCAGGAGTTCAAGGGGGGTGGCCACTGAGCTTAGCATTCACAGAGTGTTTTTCAGCAGGTTCAAAAGAGATAAAAAGGGGGCTGGAAGAGTCCAGAAAGCAAAAAATGGACGTCCTTTGGCTACATCCCCCACTGAACAAATCATAGTAAACAATACCCTGCGGATGATGAGAATCCCACACAAAAGCATGTTTAAGGGAGGGGAGAGGAACCAAGTTCAATTCAGCCATTCATAACTATTTACAATCAGCATGGTTGCGGGGGAATGTCGACCAACACCAGATAAGGGATCACGTCTTTCATGGGAGGGGCATTATACTGGACAAGGACCCTGTTCCCCAGTGCGTTTAGTGATGAAATCAATTTACCTGAGCAAAATTAAGTCCACAACAATGCAGGAACATGGGTCGGGCCCCTGTTATCCTCAGACGTCCTTTTGGGGATTGTAGTGTTTGGCCTTTTTCACACAGCTTATCCACGCATAATTGCGGGGCGGATTTTGCCCCAAATTACGCCTGTGCCGTGCAGCGGGGGGGGGGGGAGGGACGTGCAAATTACGGGCTGAAATTTTCCCAAAAAAAAGCCTGGAACATAGCCTAACAGTGTGGGCAGGTTGTTTATAAATCAGAAGCCCACACTTTTGAATGGTACTTAAAAGCCTCTCTTGAAAACCAATTTCCAGTGTCGATTCTGCTGAACAACACAGGGGTAAATTTTATCTTCTGAACCCAAAGCTCCCGCCATGAGTTTACATATAAGGGAACAGCTTTTTGGAGACTGGGTACATCAAAAGGAGTGGGTTTCCTTTCCAGACCTTTAACCCCCAAATACCGTGGGAAGTGGTTGCGTAAAAGCTCAAAAAATTTTTCCCCCGAAAGACCCGGGAGCACCCTTTTAAGAAGATAGGATACAATCAAAAACTCACTTCGAACCATGAGGCATCATTGTAAGGTAATTGATGCGCAAAAACTCATAACTTATGGAACATTTAATTTTTTTATGGAGTAAACCATCACTGTTACTTTTTTCTTTAAATTTTTTAAGAGAAAAATCAAATTGATGCTACGACTAGAGATTGGCGAATCATTTAACAAGTGGAATTCGTTTAAATTTCGGAAAATTCGATTCGAACGAAGTCGAATTTGGGGGGACTTCGGTGAAGAAGTGTGCTTTTGATAAAAAGGCTGCAGCACATGGCGTTACATGGGGCAAAGAACTCTGGGAGGAAGAAGGGCATAGCCTACATGACATATGCAGAGATGAAGCCAATCAGAGACCGGCGGGATTCTGTGACGTCACCGCACTATATAAGTCCGGGCGCGACGCTGGGAGCTCATACCGCTCTCACTGTACTGATTAGGGAAGGTGCTGCCATGGCTGCTTATGATATCTCTTACTAAGGAACTCATTTTTATACAGCGATTTTTGGGGGGTGTCAAAGCTTGTCTTAGAGACTGCTTCTCTTAACGTTCTATTTCTGATTTTGTGGGGTATTGGATCTGAAGTCCAGTGTGCGTCCAGTGCAACTGCAAATACATTTTAATGCTATCTGCTCACAGCACATTGAATATCCAAGGGTTATCTAAGCCTGTTCCTGTTGTATTCGTTTAAAGAAACAGCATTTTTACAATACAAATACCACTTCATTTTTGGTTTCTCAATTTTTTTTGCGCAATTTACATCCAGGGGTTAATTAAGCGTTGTTCTGCTGTTGTGGTGAATAAAAGAAACCGTCTTTTTAACCACCAAAAAAGACATTTTTCCTGTAGCATAATTCATAACTGAAGGATAATTTCAAGTTTTTCTCTTGTTGTGTAGCGTAAAATACACGCCATTGTAACAGGCTACAAAGCTGGTAGTTTTTGGTTGCTCATTTCTTTTGCGCAATTTACATCCATGGGTTAATTAAGCGTTGTTCTGCTGTTGTGGTGACTAAAAGAAACCGTCTTTTTCAAAGCCAAAAAAGACATTTTTCCTGTAGCATAATTCATAACTGAAGGATTATTACAAGTTTTTCTCTTGTTGTGTAACGTAAAATACACGCCATTGTAACACGCTACAAAGCTGGTAGTTTTTGGTTGCTCAATTCTTTTGCGCAGTTTACATCCAGGGGTTAATTAAGCGTTGTTCTGCTGTTGTGGTGACTAAAAGAAACCATCTTTTTCACCGCCAAAGAAGCAATTTTGCTTGTAGCATAATTCATATCCGAAGGTAAATTAAGCCTGTTTGTGCTTTTATATTCAGTAAAATACACAGTGTTTTTAAACGACACATACAAGTAAATTTTTCCTGGCCATTTGTAGAGCGCAATTTATATCCAAGGGTAACCCAATCTTGTTAATGGGTTTATTTGAAGTCAAATACAGGGTGTGTATTTATCATATACAGATATCTTCATCAAACAGTGTCTGTACATTTTAGAACAAACAGTATGTCAGACAGAGAGGTGTCAGGTTCTTCACCTGCGAGTGGCAGTGGCACAAACGTTCCTGGAGCAGGCCCAGGTCGCAGCACAGCAAGGGGACGTCACAGCAGGGGTCACTCGGTGAGGCCACAACTGCCGCTGTCATCTAGCGGCCGTGTGCTGACCAGCAACCCAAGGGTTCTTGGTTGGTTGACTAGGTCATCCACTTCCTCCCAGATGATATCTGACAACCCTAGCCAAGAGTCGGTGGGAACGTCAGACACAACCCTTAGTTGGCATGACCCGGGAGCGGGTCAGCGGCCTCACCTGTCCTCAACCCGCCTCTGTCCCATCCGGTTCCCTCAGCCAGAGATCTACTATGTGGTCTGGGCTCAGCGCCACTATATAGCGAGGATGGACAATTTGAGGAGGGCAGTCAGCAGCTGCTTCTTGCAGTAGGTGGCAAAGTATAGATGTGAAGAGTGACATGGGAGGTCATGTTGTGAGGGGTCAACCTCTGCATACCAAGATCGGTGATGAGGACAGCAGTGACTATGAAACACAAATCGATGATGATGTAGCCGACCGCACTTGGGAGCCGGGTGAAGCAAGGGCTTCATCATCGTCAGGAGAAGAGGGCGTCAGCTTGCGTGTCAGGCAGCGGCGCAGCCAGCAAGTGGGGAGTGTGGCCATGAGTCAGCAAGGTAGCAGCAGTGTGAGGTCGGGATCCAAGCGGCCACTGGGTAGAAAACCCTCTTCGCAGGTCCAAGAAAGTAGCGGCACAGGGGCTCAAGAGGCAACGGCGGCAGTAGTTACTCAGTGTGGGGCGTTGGCGGTAAAATCAGATACTCGGCGGTGTGTCAGTTCTTTGCTAAGACACCGGAGGAGCCGAATATGGGTATCTGTAGAATCTGTGGGCAGAAAGTGAAGCGTGGCCAGGAAGCTAACGTTGGCACCACAGCCCTGCATCAACACATGTAGCGTCCCCATCCGGTGGCCTGGGAGGAACGTGGCTCAGATGTGGTGGTCCATCCTGACGCCGCAGCAACAGCAGCACCCAGTGGCACGCATGCCATTGCAGCCAGTCAAGGCTCCACCACCTCTGCAGAAGGGAGCTGTTTTTCTTTGCCATCATCTCCCGGTCTAGATGCTCCTGCTCCTCGCTACTCATGGCGCCAGCAGTCATTCAGCGAGGCGAATGCAAAGAGACAAGAATATGCATCCAACCATCCTAAGGTGCAGCAGCTGACCGTGCTCCTGTCCAAGTTGTTGGTACTGCAGTCCCTCCATTTCCAATTGGTGGACTCTTCACCATTCAGAGTACTAATGGCTTGTGCCGAGCCGAGATGGAGAGTTCCAAGCCGTAATTTATTTTCCAAAAAGGCAGTACGTGCACTTCATAAATATGTAGAACAGAAGATGGGCCAGACCTTGAGCTTATCGGTTTGTTGCAAGGTGCACGGCAGCGTGGACGTCTGGAGCTGTAACTACGGTCAGGACCAGTACATGTCCTTTACTGCCCATTGGGTGAATGTGCTTCCTGCCCAGGCACACCAACAACTTGGACAGGAGACGCCGCTTTCTCCTCCACGTTGTCAAACTGCGACTCCTGCGCCAATGTCCGTCTCCTCCTCCTCCAACACCACCACCATCTCAGCCTCCACAAGTACTGCTCCATCATACCACATGTGTAGGGCACAGCGGTGTCACGCAGTTCTACACCTGGCTTGCCTCGGCGAATGAAGTCACACAGGGGCTTTCTCCGCGCCAACTGCAAATCGGAACCATGGTGACGGACAATGGGAGGAACATGGTGTCCGTGCTGCACCGAGGAAGGATGGTCCATGCGCTCTGCATGGCGCATGTGTTCAATCTGGTTGTGAAAAGGTTCCTGAAGTCTTCCACCAATCTTCAGAAGATTCTGAAAATGGCCAGGAAACTGTGCATGCACTTCATCCATTCCTACAAAGCCAGGAACACCCTCCTCGAGTTGCAGCGGCAGAACGGCCTCCCCCAACACACTCTGATATGCGATATTTCCACCCGTTGGAATTCCAACCTGCACATGTTGGACCGACTGTATGAACAGAGAGAGGCCATTAATGATTTTTTGATGATCCAGGCGGACAGGAGTACTCCCCTTTGTAACTTTGATGTCAGCCAGTGGCAGCTTATGCGTGACACCTGCCGTTTGTTAAGGCCATTCGAGGAGGCCACGTTATTTGTCAGTCGCCAGGACTACGGGATGAATAACATCATTCCACTGCTTCATGTCCTGGAACAGATGCTGAAAAATCTGTCTGGGCAGGGGACTGGAGACGTGGCGACTACATCTCGCGGCCACATGAGTCCGGTGGGGACTGAAATGGAGGAAGAGGAGGACATTGGAGCAGCAGCATTGTCTGGTGAAATTAGTGGATTTTCTACCCAGGTGACAAGAGAGGAGGAGCAGGAGCAGCTGGCGGAGGTAGATGGAGATGAGGAAGACAAGGCAGATGACCCGCAAGCACCATGGCAGTATACAGTGGAGATAGAGGCAGGGAGCCCCTCGGAGTCACTTGTGCAGATGGCCCGCAGCATGCTGATTTGCCCGGCTAGTGACAGCCGAATAGTCAGCATCCGGCAGAGGGATGACTTCTGGCTCTCCACCCTATTGGACCCTCGCTACCGGTCCAAAATGGGAGCCTTTTTCCCAGCTGCTGAGAGGGAGGACAAACTCAAATACTATAGGGAAATCCTCCGTAGTCACTTGGCAGCTGCCTATGTGCGGCATCGTCCCTCCTCTGACAGGTCTGACCGGGGGGTTCTTCAGAGCTCACGTCCTACTGCTGCAGCTGCTGGGGGAAGGTGCGGGGGTAGGAGCAGTACCAGCTCCATCAGCAGCAACCTAAGTCTGGAGGCACTGATGAGCAGCTTCCTTCACCCGCCTAGTGAGGAAGGCAGTCGCCAGCAGCAGGACCTGGAGCAGTCCCTGAACTAACAGGTGGTGGCCTACTTAGACAGCACTCTGCCACCTCAGTTAGAAGATCCGCTGGACTACTGGGCAGCCAAACTGGATGTGTGGCCGCAACTTGCCGAGTTTGCAGTGGAGAAGCTGTCCTGCACGGCCAGTAGTGTGGCATCAGAGCGGGTGTTCAGTGCGGCGGGGGCCATCGTTACCCCAAGGAGAACCCGCTTGTCCACGGGAAATGTGGAACGACTGACCTTTGTGAAGATGAATCAGGCGTGGATCGGCCAGGATTTCCACACACCAATGCCTTAGGCGTCAGACTACTTCAGCCATGACGCCTCTCCCAAACTGTGAGAAATGAGTCTGGGTTCATACTACCTGCCTCAGCCACTATTCTGATGCCGCCACCCGCCTGATGCCACACATATGCTGACAGTTTCTCCATCTGCCACCAACCATCTTTACCAGGGACTGGTATTGCCATCCGCCTCCACACTCTATCATTGTGCCACTCTCTGACCTGATGCTGTTGCTCTTGGCGTCACCTCCACTCTCTGTCATTGTGCCACTCTGTGGCCTACTCCAGTTTTTTGGGCCACCTACCAAGTATCATGTCATTGTGCCACTCTGTGGCCTACGTTGCACCTCAGAATGTCATGGCTGCCTGACCGCATGCGCTGTACGGACCTCCACACTGTGTCATTTTGCCACTCTCTGACCTCATGATGTTGCTCCTGCCGCCGTCACCTCCACTCTGTCATTGTGCCACTCTGTGGCCTACTACTGTTTTTACCACCTCCAGAATGTCATTGTTCCACTGTCTGACCTCATGCTGCTCCCGCGTTGACCTCCACACTGTGTCATTGTGCCACTCTGTGGCATCATGCTGTTGCTCCTGCCACCGTCACCTCCACTGTCTGTCATTGTGCCACTCTGTGGCCTACTCCAGTTTTTGCCACCTCCAGAATGTCATTGTGCCACTGTCTGACCTCATGCTGCTGCAGCCGTAACCTCCACACTGTGTCATTGTGCCACTCTGTGGCCTACTCCAGTTTTTGCCACCTCCAGAATGTCATTGTGCCACTCTCTGACCTCATGCTGCTGTGGCTGCCGCCATCACCTACACACTCTGTCACTGATGTTGCCACCTGAGCTCTCAACTTTTTGGTCAGTTTTGCCCTCTTAAGTTCCCAGGGAATTTTATAGTGAAGCGAAAGAGCGGCGGCAGTCATGTGCGTTTCATACTAAAACACAACATTGTATGAAGACCAAACCAAGCTCCCTCTGCATATTTAAGCATGGCACAACTTTCTACAGCACCCTGCAGGCTCTGTGCAGCCTGGAAATAGCTGTTTTTTTAATGCGATTCGTCCCGAAGTAATTCGGACCAAAACGAATGTTGTCGGAAAATTCGGCGAAGTGACCGAATCTAATTTTTGAGAAATTCGCCCATCTCTAGCTATGACTTAATGGCCGACTTTCAGGATAAAATATCCCTGTAGCATACAATTTTTACATTTTCCATAAATTTAACCTGAAAGCCAAATATCCCTAACTTTTTGTGAGTAGTGTATGATAGTGTAATATCTTATAAATAACAGTCATACAGTTACCAAATAATGCACCTATAGATGTAACAATTATACCACTTGTTGTTTTTACTAAAATAAAATACCCACAAGACCAAGACCCAATGATATTATTATTTAATTTGATTTTCTCACCATGTTTCACAGAGCCAAAAGCAGCTTTAGATTCATGCATCCTGTCTCTTCCTGGGTAGGCTGTGGGTGGTTCTATAGCATTGGTTAGCATATCAGCTCCATTTTCATAGATCTTCCAGTTGTACTGACTTCAGAGCAGGAGATCTTATCTTTAGGGCAGAGAGCTTCATAGCTCAAAGTAAAGGCTTAGAAGTAATTAGTCTCCTTTGTTTGTTAGAGATAACGCACTGTTCTCAAGCTGCCGGCAGTCCTGTGGTAACATCACTTTCATCTTTCAGCTAAGACAAAGAGAAGAGGGAGCAGGTGAGAGCTGGTCAACAACCAGCCCCGGGGGTGCCACTGTGAATAACGGGGGTGTCACTGTGAATACACACTACCCTTATTCGGCGTGTGTGTAGTTGGTCCAGGTTCACCAGTTGTGCTTGCAAAAGGGTCACCAAGCTCCCCGTGTCCAGGAGGACCTACACGGAATGTCCATTAATGGTGACAGTGCACTCTCATCGGTCCACCCCAGCCGCAACCTTTGTGGAGTAAGATGGCCATGCGAACCAGGAGGTACGCCTCCCCAACCCACATTCCATGGGTTCCTCTCTCCCCGGGCAACGTGCCGCCACATGTCCCAGTCCTTGGCACCGCCAGCAGATTATGGGGTTCCGGGCTTTAGGAACAGGGTCCCTTTTTGGGGTGGGTGGCTTCTCCCCCTTTCCGCTTAACCGTGACCCCTCTCTTGGGACAGGAACAGTCTTACCGTGGGTGGAGGTCTGCGGATTCCCCTGGGGGTGTAGCGCCTGCAGGAACTCTTCCGTGGCGCTGTATCTCTCCACCACCGCGACCAGTTCGTCCACACTTTTGAGGTCTGTGTAGCCCAGGCACCGCTGGAGCCTGAAGGGAAGGGCCCGCACAAAACGGTCACAGACCACCCGTTCGACCACTGGGCAGGGGTGAGAGTCTCCAGCTGTAGCCACTTGTTGGTAAGGTGGAACAGGTTGTACATTTGGGACCTTGCGGGCTTGGCAGGATCAAACTCCCAGGCCTTCACTCTCTGGGCTCTTATGGCCAGGGTGACCCCCAGTCGGGCCAGTATCTCACCACGTAGTTTGACGTGGCATCTTGGACTCTGAGGTCGAAATAGGCCTTCTGTGGTTCGCCTGTTAGGAAGGGGGCCAGGACATCCGCCCACTGGTCCACCGGTAGCTGCTCTCTCTCCGCTATCCTTTGAAAGGTCCCCAGTTAAGCCTCGTGTCATCATCCTTGGTCATCTTGCACAGGGAACTTTGCACCACCTGGCGGGGTGTTGACTGCACACCTGTTGGCCCCTCTGGCCTCACCGCCAAGGCCTGAAGCTGTTGCTGAAGAGTCTGGTTCACCTGCTGTTGTTCCTTCACCGTGGCCTGGTGGGTCTCAATTAGCAGGCAGTTGGTCTCAGCTTGGGCCCGGATGATCTCCTCGTGCGCCTTCTGCTGACTAGCCGCCACCAGCTGGAGGTTGGCGTTCGCTTGTATCAGCTGTTTTACCAACTCGTCCATTTTGACTGACTTGGTTGTCTGTACGGTAGCTGCTTTCACCCAGGACATACGTTTCTTACGCTTCCTTCTGTCTCAGGCGTTTTTCAGAGTACTGCCTCTAATATGCCCTTCGCATACCTCCACCATATGTGAGCTCTAGCACACATGTATTTTCAGGCAGAGACAGAGACAGATCTTAAGGGGTGCAAAAATACAGGGCCTCTGTATTTTTATTAAGCAGCAAACAGAAAAGCAAGTGCAAGGCATGCACAACTATAAACAAAACAAACGCCTGCCCTTCTGGACTCTAACTAACAAAGACCAACTTACTGACAGCTTGTAAGTTTCCCTGCTTGTTTTCCAGCATGTCTCCACCCAAGACTTTAGGGTAGTCAGGGGTTGTAACCACCTCTAGTCAGCTTCCCTGCTGACTTATATACTCACCAGCCACTTTATTAGGTACACCTGTCCAACTGCTCGTTAACACTTAATTTCTAATCAGCCAATCACATGGCGGCAACTCAGTGCATTTAGCCATGTAGACATGGTCAAGACAATCTCCTGCAGTTCAAACCGAGCATCAGTATGGGGAAGAAAGGTGATTTGAGTGCCTTTGAACGTGGCATGGTTGTTGGTGCCAGAAGGGCTGGTCTGAGTATTTCAGAAACTGCTGATCTCCTGGGATTTTCACGCACAACCATCTCTAGGGTTTACAGAGAATGGTCCGAAAAAGAAAAAACATCCAGTGAGCGGCAGTCCTGTGGGCGGAAATGCCTTGTTGATGCCAGAGGTCCAAGGAGAATGGGCAGACTGGTTCGAGCTGATAGAAAGGCAACAGTGACTCAATAGCCACCCGTTACAAACCAAGGTAGGCAGAAGAGCATCTCTGAACGCACAGTACGGCGACGTTTGAGTCAGCTGGGCTACAGCAGCAGAACACACCAGGTGCCACTCCTTTCAGCTAAGAACAGGACACTGAGGCTCCAATTTGCCCAAGCTCATCGAAATTGGACAGTAGAAGATTGGAAAAACGTTGCACTGGTCTGATGAGTCCCGATTTCTGCTGCGACATTCGGATGGTAGGGTCAGAATTTGGCGTCAACAACATGAAAGCATGGATCCATCCTGCCTTGTATCAACGGTTCAGGCTGGTGGTGGTGGTGTCATGGTGTGGGGAATATTTTCTTGGCACTCTTTGGGCCCCTTGGTACCAATTGAGCATCGTTGCAACACCTTGTGGAATCTATGCCACGAAGAATTGAGGCAGTTCTGAAGGCAAAAGGGGGTCCAACCCGTTACTAGCATGGTGTACCTAATAAAGTGGACGGTGAGTGTATATTCCAGGGAAATCCTAGAGTGGAACTATGTGAAGTAAGCACCCACCCTGCTCTATGCTTACTCCCAATGAAAGGCTGACCCGGGAATGGCTGGAAGCCATGCAAACATATTAAACGTTAAACATATGTTGACAGTCTATACTGTCGACACCTATCTAATATTGGCCTTTCATTCCTCCAAGGCTCCTTATCTTGGGGGCATGTGTCTGGACATTTGAAGGCGCATGCAAGGATCCTGGCCGGGATATGTACACCGTTATATACCCTTCCTGCTGTTGCCACCTTACAGAGTGTAATGAGCATATTGAACTAAGAGACATCTTTATATACTATATTTCTTTAGCATTGCGCTTTGAAAATAAAATAAAAAATTAGTAATATATGGTTTTAGATCAAAATTTTTAATTTTAATGAGAAATTAGAAGAAAAGGTAACCAAAAATATAAAAGCAAAAAAGCAGCACCACCAAAAATAAAAAAAAAGGAATGTGTAATCAGTTTTACGTGACTAAACATTAATTTTTTGATTTTTGGTGGTGCTTTTTTTTGCTTTTGTACTGTGGAGGATTGAGGTCTTTAACGCTAAACTTGCACACCTTGATTATTTTGTTTATATTTTAGCGGTGTTGTATCCTTAAAAAAAAAAAAAAAAATTGGGGGTAACCAAAAATGTTATAAAGTTTTCATGACTATTTTATTAGTAAACCATCTGTATTAGTGAAGTGCATGCGTTGATTGGCGGTCTAGTTGTGCCTCTCTACAGTATAGTGCGGTACAACATGCCCTGTACTGCTTTTTACATGTGCCAGGATGAATGCCTCCTTTCAGCACCAGGTGATGGGCCCATTTTCTTTATTTCTGGTACATTGTCTATAAATTATTTGAACCAAGAAAGCTACTATAACCAAAGTAGAAATAGATTTTTAGCAACTCTTTCTGACTGTTACATGTTAAGATTTGCTTTATCTGCTTCATTGTGTTTATTCTTCTCACTGCACTATGTAGAGTAACATTTGGGGTTTTAGAACCAATTACCAGTTTTTTGTAGATTAATGGTTTTAACATACAGTGGTCATCCAGAAACCAATTAATATTGTATGTTGAGGGACCACTATATTGCTGCACATTTTAGTATGAGGGACTGTCTGTTTTTTGTTTTTGTTTTTCTCTCTACAGACAATTTTCAAATAAGGTGCTGACATTTACCTTATCTGTAAGTCATTGAATTGCATGATTGTTCATTGCAGTTTAAGACAATTCTTGTGCCATCATTGTTATTCCTGAGAATACGAAGCAGGGTTGCCAGTCATTAAAATATAAACAAGCTTGATTTTGTTGCTGACAGTATGTTTCTTTGTATGTGATCTAGAAAGCTTCTACACAACAATCAGTATAGAGCAGCAGACCATTTCCAGAACTGCTTTTTATTAAGTCTACGAACTCTGCATGACTCCACAGTCATAGATCCTCTCTACGAGCAGAAGGATACACTGTAAAAATATAGAGTTGGTTAAGTAATCTGTGACTGATAAACTAGAAATAACTTGCACTGTAATTCAAATTGCACAATTTAATAAATCATGTTATTTCCTGTACATGTTTACTGCATGTTTGTTTTACAAGTTCTTGGGAAAAGAAAAAGAATCTGAATATCTTTGTAAGCCTCTAAATAAGGCTGGATGTTAGTAAAGAAGAGTTGATATAATATATCAATAATATAATTCAATGTGACTAAAAACATGACCTTTAACACTGCAATAATGGTTAGAGAACTGGAAAACTTGTTTCATATGTTCAATAACAGGAGCTATACATAAGGATGGTGTAGAATGAAAGCCTGATATATGCACAGATGTCCCCCAGCGTACTGTAAAGATGACAATTCTTTATCATGCCTATGACTACAACCCTATAAGTTATCATATTGATTCTTTACATGGCATAATTGCTTTGAAAGTAAAATTGCTACACTTGACATTGTGAGCTCTATGTACAGTATTTACTGAATTTCTTGCAGAATGTTTTCAAACTGCCAACACATTTTATTTTATATTTTGTATATATTATAACAGAAACTACCTTGTAGCCCTGTCATCCTGAGTTTTATTTAGCACAATACCTGCATGGAGTTTATACACAGTCAAGTCACATTGTTATGATCACATCCTACTTTACTTGCAGTGCTTAGATCATGAATGAAGCTCTACATCATTAGCTGGCTTGAGGTATACAGTCATGGCCAAAAGTTTTGAGAATGACACAAATATTATATTTTCACATGATCTATTGCCCTCTGTTTTTTATGTGTGTTTGTCAGATATTTTTATCACATACAGAAATACAAGTGCAATCATATTATGATTAACAAAAGTTTTTATTGACAGTTAGAATGAGTTAATGCAGCAAGTCAATATTTGCAGTGTTGACCCTTCTTCTTCAGGACCTCTGCAATTCTTCCTGGCATGCTCTCAATTAACTTCTGGACCAAATCCTGACTGATAGCAGTCCATTCTTGCACAATCAATGCTTGCATTTTGTCACAATTTGTTATTTTTTGTTTGTCCACCCGTCTCTTGATGATTGACCACAAGTTCTCAATGGGATTAAGATCTGGAGAGTTTCCAGGCCATGGACCCAAAAATTCTATGTTTTGTTCCCTGAGCCATTTAGTTATCACCTTTGCTTTATGGCAAGGTGCTCCATCATGCTGGAAAAGGCATTGTTGATCACCAAACTGCTCTTGGACCGTTGGGAGAAGTTGCTCTTGGAGGACATTCTGGTACCATTCTTAATTCATGGATGTGTTTTTAGGCAAGACTGTTAGAGAGCCGATTCCCTTGGCTGAGAAGCAACCCCACACATGAATGGTTTCTGGATGCTTTACAGTTGGCATGAGACACCTCACCTTGTCTTCTCCGAACAAGCTGTTTTCCAGATGTTCCAAACATTCGGAAAGGGGATTCATCAGAGAAAATGACTTTACCCCAGTCCTCAGCAGTCCACTCCCTGTACCTTTGGCAGAATATCAGTCTGTCCCTGATGTTTTTTCTGGAGAGAAGTAGCTTCTTTGCTGCCCTCCTTTACACCAGGCCTTGCTCCATGAGTCTCCGCCTCCACAGTGCGTGCAGATGCACTCACATCTGCCTGCTGCCATTCCTGAGCAAGCTCTGCACTGTTGTTAGCCCAATTCCGAAGCTGAAACACTTTTAAGAGAAGGTCCTGGCGCTTGCTGGTCTTTCTTGGGCGCCCTGGAGCCTTGTGGGCAACAGGGGAACCGCTCTCCTTGAATTCCTTGATGATGCGATAGATTGTTGACTGAGGTGCAATCTTTCTAGCTGCGATACTCTTCCCTGTTAGGCCAGTTTTGTGCAGTGCAATGATGATTGCACGTGTTTTTTTAGAGATAACCATGGTTAACAGAAGAGAAACAATGATGCCAAGCACCAGCCTCCTTTTAAAGTGTCCAGTGGTGTGATTCTTACTTAATCATGACAGATTGATCTCCAGCCCTGTCCTCATCAACACCCACACCTGTGTTAATGGAGCAATCACTGAAACGATGTTAGCTGGTCCTTTTAAGGCAGGCCTGCAATGAAGTTGAAATGTGTTTTGGGGGAAAAAGTTCATTTTCTAGGCAACTATTGACTTTGCAATTAATTGCTGTTAAGCTGATCACTCTTTATAACATTCTGGAGTATATGCAAATTGCTATTATAAAACCGGTTGCAGTAGACTTTGTAAAAATTAACATTTGTATCATTCTCAAAACTTTTGGCCATGACTGTAAATAAGGTGTGTGATAGGCTGTCTGCACACATCCTTCTTTGCTGTTATGTGTAAAATGGACAATTTATCAGAATTGCAGAAAGGGATGATTATTAACTTTTGGGCCCAACGTGGCAGTTTGTGAAATGCTGGCATGCTGCTATGATGAAAGCGTATAAGGAGTGCATAAATGGCACCAATGCGAATAAGTGACATGGAAACTGCATGTGTAAAATGAACTTTGGCTACAAAAGTGTATGAGTGCGAACCGTCACATTACAATGGTACAGCTCACTGCAACATTGAGCCAGGTGGCTGCCAGACATGTGTTTGAAACAGTTCAGTGAACCCTACAGCGTTTGGGGCTCCAAGCTAGTGATTGGGGAAATTATGGTCTGGGGAATATTTTTGTGGCATTCTCTGGGCTCACCCATATATGTAGAACACACTCTCCATAGATTTGGGCATGAATTGATCCTTGCAGTGTCAGGACCACGCTACTGGCCCTTTAAGGATTTTGTTGCAGCCTCAGCAAGGGTGAGGATTGCTGCTTAATGGGTTAAACACTTGAGCTAATCCCTGGTTTGGAAAGGAGTTTTAAACCTCTTCCTGAATGTCAGTCGCTGCTGGTGATTGATTTTTGTGTCCTAGCTGTCTGTTTTGCTCTGCTGTGTCATTTTGCTGGTTCTCGGATTTTGGCTTGTCTTTCTAGTTACTCTCCCATTATGTCCTTTGGTACTTTGCATACTCCTGGTTTCACCTCAGCCTGTATGACTATTCTTTATTTGTTATCTGTGGCTTCTGTTCCCTGTTTGTCTTCTGTCTGTTTGGCACACGATTACTAGGTACAGCTTAGGAAGAGGTTCTTCTGGGCGGTTGCCCTGCTTAGGCAGGGTAAGCCAAGGCAAGACTAGGTGGTCCCTTGCACGAAGATCATGTACACTCATACATTTTTTCCCTGGGACAGATGGTATCTTTCAGCAATACTGTGCAACATGTCACACATCTAGAAATGTCCGATATTGGTTGGAAGAGCAGGACTAGAGATGGGCGAATTTCTCAAAAATTCGGTTCGGTCACTTCGCTGAATTTTCCGTCAAAATTCGTTTCAGTCCGAATTACTTCGGCACGAATCGCATTAAAAACAGCTATTTTCAGGCTACACAGAGCCTGCAGGGTGCTGTAGAACGTTGTGCCATGCTTAAATATGCAGAGGGAGCTTGGTTTGGTCTTCATACAATGTTGTGTTTTAGTATGACACGCAGATGACTGCCGTCAATCTTAGAATCGCTTCACTATAAAATTCCCTGGGCACTTAAGAGGGCAAAACTGACCAAAAAACTCAAGCAGGAATGTAGCCTGATAAAGTCATGGCAGCGACAGCTGGAAAAAAACAAGCTGAGGGCTTCGATCCTACCATAGCGTCAAAGAACACAGTAGTAGGTTACCGGAGCCACCACAGATCGCAGCACAGTAAGGGGACGTCACAGCAGGAGTCACCCTGCGAGGCCACAGCATCCGGTGTCATCTACCGGCCATGTGTTGACCACACACTAGGTAATACACTTTTTCCCAGATGACATCTGACAACCCCAGCCAAGAGTCGGTGGGTTTGTCACACACAACCCCTTGTTGTTATGGCCCGGGAGCAGGTGATGGGCTCTCACCTGTCCTCAACCCACCTCTGTCCCGTTCGCTTCCCACAGCCAGAGAACTACTATGTGCTGTGGCCTCTGCACCACTATACAGTGAGGACCAACTATTTGAGGACAGTGGGCAGCAAAGAGGTGGGGAAGACATCCGCTTCTTCTTGCAGAAGCGGGCAAATAGTGATGAGGAGAGTTGCAATGGGGGGTTATGTTGCAAGCGGTCAGGCTTTGTACAGCGACACCGTTGAGGAGGACGGCGGTGACATGCAAATGTAGCCGATCGCACATGGGAGCCGGGAGAAGCAGGCGAGGCTGGGACAAGTTATTCTGGTGCCCTAGTTAAACACTTCATAAAGTGCCCCCCAAACGGAAAATTCAGTCCACTCCATGCCTCCTTGTGCCCCCTTTTCTCCCTGGGATGAAGTGGCGCCCTACGCGGTCACCTACCCTCGACTACCAATTAACCAGCCCTGCAAGCATTCCGTTTTCTCTACATTAAGTTTTAGGAGATGGGAGGAGAAGAAGGAGGCTTTGGACGACATACAATCTGGGATCTTGGATAGTAGAGAGTTACTTTCTGGGCTGGAGATGTAAAGTTGGGTGTCATCAGCATACTTGTGGTTTTGAAAGCCATGTGATGCTATGAGCTGACCCAGACAACAGTGTACAAGGGTTCATCATTATCATAGGGAGAAGAGAGCAGCAGCCTGCGTGTCGGGCAGTGGCGCAGCCCGTAAGTCGGTAGTGTGGCCGGGAGTCAGCAGGGTGGCAGCAGTGCGAGGTTGGGAGCCAAACGCCCATGATTTAGACCACCCACTTTGCAGGTCCCAGAAAGTAGCGGCACAGGGACTCACCGGGTCAGCGGCGGTAACAGTCAGTCAGTGCGTAGCTTTGGTGGTAAAATCACCTACTCGGCGGTGTGCCAGTTTTTTGGTAAGACATCAGAGGAGGCGAACATGGCTATATGTCAAATCTCGTGGCCACGAAAGTAAAGCGCTGAACCACAGGGACCAATAAGTTAGTACCGACGCCCTGCATCAACATCCATGCACAGTGTCATCATACGTGTTTTCAGATCGTGGTCTGTTACTTACCTGTATCCAAAAGCACCACTGTCATGCTCCCAGTGGCGACCGCCTCCCTATATTCAGGCAGCTCATGGATTCACCACCTCTGCCGAAGACAACTCCCTGTCTCTTATCATCATCTTCCTAGGGTTCCCGATCACTCCTGGCTCTCGGCATCACTGGTGCAAAGCAGTCATTCTCCGAGACTGATATGACTCCAAGTGGAACAGCAGTCATGCCGTTATGCCCATTCCTCATATGGTGCACGGATAATAAGTTGGACCGTAGCTTTCCCTGTCAAGTTTGGTCTCTATTGGAGGTACTGCAGTACCTCCTCCCTTTTCATGGTGGTGGGAATCTGCACCATTCAAAGAACTGGTCTGGAAACTCTGGGCCATTCACTTCATGCCATTTAAACGGCCACGGAGTAGTGGCTGCTGTCTGGACCACGGAAAGCCCTGGTGGGTTAGGTAGCGGCCCATGACTGGGAGATGCGACGGTCTAAGTAGTGGCGTCCCCCGGTTTCACCAAGAGCACTGCATCACACAAGGCAGAATGGACTTTTGCAAACTGTTGGCAAGTCCATACCAGGTCGCTACCCCTTGGTGCGAACTAGCTATTATGCTGGCTACCGAGGTGCAGCGACAACCAACAGGTACACGAATTTGTAAGCAGAAACTCAGTTAGTCATAGGTCAGGCCAACAGGTTCAGGGCCAGGCAGCGGAGATTCGGACGAGTCAGGATTAAACATAGCAGATAGGTCGGGTACACCGGGCAGACAGGAACTGATGAACTACAGGTCGGAAATTTATGTACAGGAATAAATTATTAACAGGGGAAAATTATTGAACAGAGATAAGGCCTTAACGATTCATTTGATGTTCCAACGTGGACAGGATGGTTTCCCTCGGGCGAACGAAGTACCCCAAACTTAACACACTTTTAGTTCACCAGTGAACGATGTTTTCCTGAAATGTATTCTAAACGAAGTCCACTTAGTAAAAATCGCCGATGTCGCCACTTCTCTAAAAGCCAGGACCAAGACTTCTCCTAAGTACTACCCCTGGCCGATTATTCCCACAGCACTTTCATATATATCTGTGGATCTTCTCACATGTTATGTTCACCGTTTTATGGGCTGTGTTAACTCAAGGGTCCATGTTTGTTGGAAATTAACAGTTTTTTCATACGACCTGTCATTATCTATTTGATGATAGTGAACATAGGATGGGCTTCACAAATCTGCACATTACACAAAGCACCCTCATTTATTACTAAACTAGAACACAGGCTTTTTTCCCATACAGACCAATCACGGGCAGTTTTCATTTTCTGGAGCAGTTCAGTTGAAACCTGTGCTGCGCTGAGGACAGTTTTCCTGTTAGTTTCGATAAAAGTGGCATGTTATTGCGCGGTCGTGTACATTGTATGAAAAACACTGTGCGTAGCATATCCTCAGAATACTAAATCACCGCTCACAAGATTCACTCCCTGTAGTGCTCTTAAAAATTAAACCTGCTCTATGACTGTTCACTATGGGCAACAAAGAAAGATTGAAAAATCTACTTCAAAGGGGTTTATTCCATGCTAAACCGGTGGCAAGGGAGGCACATGGTCTTGAAGACATACTGATGGTTCAGCTACTATCCTAAAATGTACTCTTGATATGCCTGGACTGAACATATTGCAGGTTACTATGGAATATGTTGCATCTGTATATGTGAAGTTGGTCGAACATCAGGATAACATTCCCAAGCCAAAGTGAGGTTCTATTCGAAATAGTAGTGAGGAGCGATATTTTGTGTCAACTATCGTTATCGATTCACGATAGATCGACTATCGGGCATTCATCACGACGATTTCCGAGATTAGTCGATAACAGATTTTCGCGATGACCATTTATAGTCTATGGACGAGAGGAACAATACCCTTAATTCTCTACACCCAAATATAGGGCTGGATGAGCTGGAATTAACATCCACAACAGTAAACTGGATACGTGCTACATCGCTTAGGAACACAATATAGGTTATAAAAAGTCACAGAAAAAAAACTCATAACACTGCACTTGACACACAAATTATAAAAGTGCCAGTAGGCAGTATTATTTGAACCATCATTATACTTGACTGGAAATTTACTATCCGCTGTCCTGTACCCGCATGCATTGGACTCAAAATCCTGCATGACATCTCCCAGATTAACAAGTGGCCAGAAAAAGGAGTTTTTGAACACCATTTTAGTTGCTAACTGGACATTGACTATTAACTGCACTGTACCCACAAGTCAATCGGTAACCTCTAAACCTGTTTGGACACACAAATCACCAAAGTGGCACTATGATTTGTATTGTCACAATGAGACGGTTCCATTAGTTATATTTTTGGTACCAATAAAAATGACATTTGTTTACAGGAATGTTATCATTAGGGAGGGTTTCTACTTTATAGTTTTACATTATCTCATCATTTACCTTTTTTTCAAGTATGACTAACATACAACATACACACCTCTCATGCAGTATTTAAAGTATTTTTTAAAAGTGTTAGATGTGTTTATTTACGTTCGCATACCCTCATAAGTAATAAAAAATTTCCTATCCATCCCACCAAAACTACTTCTTTAGTGAGAAGACAATCTATTACCCTACTGGTCCTGACGAGTGATTCAGTAATCAATTCATTTGGTTTACATTTTTACTCCAAATCCTTCTTCAGAGATTAGGGATCAGGACTCCCCTGGAGATCAAATGATGCGACACCATAGGTGACTCCAGCCCCAGAAAATGTTTCAAGCCTAAATTGTGCTTTTTGTGTCAAGCCCTGGCGCACTTTTTGAACGCACTATTTAACATCTCAAGACAATCTTATCCTACCACCTTTTTCAAACAATCTTTTTTAGAGAAATTTTAATACTCTCTGATTTGCACATCCTAACGCGTTCGTAGACCAAGTGCTGCCACGTCAGTCATACTATTAAACAAAGTGCAGGGTTCAAACTGCAGGGTGGCCGGAGTTTCAGTGGGTGCGGTGAGATGAGTGGCAGGGCTGGCGTTATCACCAATACCATGAACCGCCACCACCCCAGTCATCTATAAAAACAGGTAAAAATTCGCCTTATGACGCGCAGCTACGTTTAACAGTCCGATGCTGACAGCAGAGTGGGGAAAAGTTTTGGGGTTTAAAGGAACCCCCAAAGCCTTCCTCATACACAGTAAAAGGCCCTGGTAGGGGCTTCCCCCATCCGTAAGATGCGGCCCAAAATTAAACTTAAACTTGGAAATGCTGGGGTTTTGGGAAGGGCCCCTGTTAAAACCCAGGGGGCCCTTTTTTCTTGGAAATTTTTTTTCCTCGTTTTACTCCCCCAATGGGGGGGCCCTGGGGGGGGAAATTTTTTTTCTTTTTTGTTTTTTTGTTCTCTTTTCCGTGCCCCATACTCCATCCTCTGAAAAAATTTACATCGGGTAAAAGGTCCCCCTGAAATTTTCCCTTGAACAATTTCAGGGGAAAATATTTGTACCAGATTTTGAAACTCAAGTTTTTTTTGTAGTTTATTTCTAGAAAGAAACTTTTTTAAAATGGTGGAATCCAGAGTCTTTTATTTTTTTTTTTTTTTAATTTGATTAAGTGGGTTGTCTCACTACAGGGATTGCTAGCAATGTTAAAGATCTTGAAGAAAAGTCATTTTGCAAAATTTTGTGTCCATTAAAACAGTGTTCTAACCTTTTCCCTGTTTTTGACAGCACATCCCAAAAAAATTTCAAAACATCCCCCTTAAGCCACTCTGAAAATTTGCAAGACAAATGTCGTTAAAAAACATTTTTTTTAAAAATGGCCCGAGTATAGCTGCATTTCACACAGCTGACCCAAAAAATTATAAAAATGATTCTCAGCCACTGTTAAAAAATTTGGGGAGAAATGCCCTTAGAAGCCCCATTTCTTTTCCAAAGGACCATGATTAAAAGCTGATCCCCACGCACCATGCCCCCAAAAAAACCTTGACGTGGAAAAAATTCAAAGATGAAGTGAGAAAAATGGAATACTGTTTTTTCATGAAACCTTTTACAATTGGTTTTTTACAGTCTCCTACCGCAAAACCACAAAATGAATATTTGGGAACTGAAAATAAAAATTGAGTAAGAAATTATCATTTAAAAATTTTTTTCAAGAGGACCTTTTCCCTGTTTGAAGGGGAAATGTGAAGTGACCGGAAATAATCGGTGAAATTCGGGAATTGGGGCCCCACAAATATCAGAATCCATGCCTGATTCATTTTGATGAAAGCAAACGATCCACATTACTGGGGAAAGCCGGGGGGTTTGTCTGTAAGACCCTCCAGCTGTACTAAAGGCCCGCTCAATATGACCTGGCTGTGGGCAGGAAAAAACCCCTCTAGGCATGGCGACAGTTTGGGGCCATTCTCCTTTTGGGATCCCCGGAGCGATTGGTCGGAACATATAAAAAAACTCGGTTTTGAGACGAGAAGTCATGACCATATCTTAAGCCAGTCCGGGTGTCATAGTGTGCCCCTGCTTTACATGCGTTGGTGAGGTGGAAAAAAAGATTGA
This sequence comes from Phyllomedusa bahiana, assembly GCA_025379985.1. Classification (NCBI taxonomy): domain Eukaryota; kingdom Metazoa; phylum Chordata; class Amphibia; order Anura; family Hylidae; genus Phyllomedusa; species Phyllomedusa bahiana. The sequence goes on along the minus strand of JAODAL010002274.1, from coordinate 145,775 downwards.
GAGGCACCCATTGGGGTTTTCTGCCACAATGCCTGCTGCTGCTGCCGTACGGTTTTGGGAAACTCACGCTACCGTTGTCTTGTTTCACGTGACTTTTAAAAAACATGAAGCAGACGAAACAGAGTCTCCATTTGATCAATCAGAAAGGTTCCAATTCTGCTTTTTACTCTCTTTTTGGGTGGATGGAAGGAAAAATGCTAGTTTTGTTTTGTACCAGGATGGGGAAAGGGTGGCCACCCAGTAACTGTTGTTCAGTTTGATGGCCTTAAGCGAGGATCATTTTGGTGGAAATGGGCATCCAAGCACCATGGAGAGATGGAGTCTTGTTTCCCCCATGCCCTGGTTTGAGGGGCACTACACTGATTTTCCCTCACTTCCCCTCCCCTAAAACCCGGCCAACTCTCCCCAAAGCAGGGACATCGGAACGTCTGTGTCCGGAAAACCCCCCTCCTCCCCACTTCCCCCCTCAACAAGCTCTGACTTGCCTCAGATGCTTACCCTGAAGCGGGGGCACCGCCTTGCCCGCCCTGGACCCCGAACCACGCCAATAAAAGACCGAAAAAATTTGTGAAACTTGGGGCTTTCTGGATTCGACGGAGAAAAGGGCCCCGGTCCGCATCGTTCCACCCCTCCCCCGCTGGGGGACCATGTTTCAGAGTGCAAACGATTGTTCCAGAACAAAGATCCCAAAATCTCTGTGACAAGGGCTTGTCCGCACGCCATTTTGGTGGCTTTTTCAAAACTGGCAAGGTGGTGCGACTCTTTCACCTGCCTCCACTTCATGGCTCAACACCCCGAGGTCCGCCCCGTGCTTGTCAGGCCATGGTTATTTCGTACGGGTAATGGAAATTGTGCTGCCCACAATCGCTGGAGCATGTGGAGGGGGGAAATTTCCCCAGCGTGTTGCCGCGTCAACTTTGGGCGTTTACGAGAGGCCGGGATGACCTAAAAAGCAGCCGGCGAATAAAAGCAGGGGCGAACGGCGAAAGTGTGAGCCAAACCTCGAGCCTTCCTCAGCAGGCACCCAGCCCCGGGAGCGCTTTAAAATTTCGGACACGAGGTATAACTTTGCCAGGCAAGGTGGCTCCACCCTATGCTTAAGGGGCAGCCACAGATTTGACCATTATCGCACACCACCTGCCTGGCAAAAGGGTTTCTTGTCCCCCATCCAGCGCTGGTTTGCGAAGAGCCGTCCACAGTTTTGACCTTGTGTTGACGGTTCCAAGACTTTAAATTTCAACACGGCCGGGTTTTTTTCCGGGCACGTGAGTCCCCAGAGGACCTTGGGGGGAAAAAACCCTGACCACCCCTGCGGTTTTGAAGAGCGTGCGCCGAGCCTGGGCCAACTTTCCACCAGAGACATCCAAACCCCGACACCCAGTGAGTTTCAAAGAGAAATAGCGGCCTTGGCCGTGCTTATGTCCATGTTCGGGGTGAAAAGGACTTCCCCGGAAACAGATGCAGACAACGCGTTAAAATTTTTGATGACACGGGGCGGGCCCAGGGCAGGGGCGGCTTTTCTGGCAAAGAAATGCCTGTGGGCATCGGGTTTTGGGGGGCAGGGGGGCCAACGGTGGGGGAACCCATCTTGCCCACCAGACGGAAAGCCGAATTAAGCTTTTTGGTTTTGGAATTTTTGGGTTAAAATTTTTCTTCTGCCCCAAACCTGGTAGACAGAAAATGGGGCTAGACTTGCCACTGTATGGCGTGCAGGTCAAAATGGTGGAAAGAGAAGGGGGAGGAAGGGGCTTGGTGGTGTGGTGGTACCGGGGGACGTGGAGGCTGAAACGGAGGGTAATCCCTTTATAAGACCTTTAAGACATGGGGGCTGAGGGAAAGCTTGGTGTGGGGAGGGGGAGGGGCGGAGACAGAGGGGATGACAGTGGCTGGAAGCCCCCGGGTCTGTGGCCTTTTTTGGCCAAGGCCCCCCATTTCAATCATGCATTTCCCGCATGTGACTAACATGTTTGGGGGTGGGTTTAAACACCTAAGATTCTTTCCTCTATGTGCTTTTCGGCAAAGGCGGCATTTGACATCCTGGGGGAATCAGAGGGTTTCCGAAAAAAACCCCGGTTCAAGGTCTTTGGGCCTTTTCGCGGCATAAGCGAGGGCTGGTTTCAGCTGACGTGGCTGGGAAATAAAACTCAGCGGACTTTTGGGGACTGCCCTCTCCCTTTTTGAGGCGGGACCCATGACACTACCCCATTTTTCCTCCCCGCCATTGCTGAAAAAAACCACGTTGGATCCGCAATGTCGCATCATAAATCAACACAGGTGATTTCCTCCCTGACATTCTGCACCTAGAGCTGCGGGCTCAACAACAGGCACTGCAAAGCGTTGCCCACCGCCCGGGGTTTGTGCCGATTTACCGGCTTCCTTCTCCTCTCAAGGGGATCAACGATTGGGGGTCAGGGGCCGACAAAATATCCTTTTGGCTTTTTGATCTTTGGAAATGCCTTTTGACCCAAAACCCCATTTTGCACCCAAAAAGGCTTCAGAAAATAATTATGCAGTGGTGGGTAAACGGTTGACATTTTAGTGCCTCGCTTCAAGTTGACGGGTGGACGATCTGATGACGACATTTGGGGCCCTGACTGGGAGGAGAGGCGGGGAAGACGCTGGATCCAGTTGCTTAACCCCTGAAGAACGATACTGAGATTCAAGGCCCCGATCCCGGATGACGGGTACGGGCCTGAAAAAAGATGATCCCTGGCTTGCGGTTGTCGCCAGACGGGAAAGGGGACCTTCTCTCGTACCTCCCTTCCTACACCCCTCTTGCTCGTTACCCCCCTGCATTTTTTTCATGTTCGAAAGATTAAAAGTAAGAAGGGGATGGAATATTTTTTTACATCTTTTATTGAAAGATGGCAAATCACAGCTATTCTTAAATCCCTCTTAATTTCCTACAGCCCCTCGGGGTTAGAAACAGAAAAATTTCTACGAAAACCTGTGAAATTTGTAAGACAAAACAAAAGTGTTCTTCTTTAGTCCCAGGATTAAACTGCCCATAGAGGGGGAAATTGATAGTTTTAAAAAAACATCTACAATGTGCATTTGGGCCAAACTGAGATTCACCGAGCGCAATAAAACTATTCAAAAGTTACACGGATGAGAAATTGCATTTTTTGCAGCAATGACACACGAGAACAGTTACTAGAAAATATTTCTATCAAAATTGTCATACAACGTGGCTATTTGAAAAAAACTGAGGCCGCACCACGTGCAATACAGCTATTTAAAAGTCATACGGAAAGCACACAGTGGTTTTTGCACCATTGAAATACCCCAACAGTTACTACAAAATTTCTGTATCCTAATTTAATTACAAGGTGGCTCTTTGAACAAAACTGGGCTGCGCCAAAGTGAAAAACAGCTATTTAAAAGTTATACTGATAATAAAAGGTGGGTTTTGTACCAATGAAAAACAACAGCAGTTACAAAAAATTTCTGTATCCTAATATAAGTACAAGGTGGCTCCTTGAACAAAACTGGGCTGCGCCAAAGTGAAAAACAGCTATTAAAGAGTTATACAGATAAGAAAAGGTGGGTTTTGCACCAATGAAATACAACTGCAGTTACTAGAAAATTTCTGTATCCTAATATAAGTACAAGGTGGCTCTTTGAACAAAACTGGGCTGCACAGAATAAAAGGTACAATTTCACCTCGGGTGCGAGGTGTGCTGGACAAAAACTGGTAAAAAAAAAAACCCATTTCAATGCAGGTTCAAAGCAGAGTCTGGGCTGCACAATATACACTCTCCTTTCAAAAGCCTTTCTGCCTGTCTGTCGGTGTTCGCCCGCGGGCGGCCCCCCCCCCCCCCACCTCCAGCGGCTGTACAGCGCTAGATGCTTCTTTAACAATCTGTCTAACTAACTAAGAGCGGAAATTCTCTAATCTACCTATATTCTAATGTTCACAGCTAAAAGCATAGTTATCTGTATGAATAAAGAGAAGCTGTATTGAGAGAGACCTAGCACACGTCCTGCTCTAATGAGATACTGAAACACTGATGATAAACAGGAAATGCTGTTCTATGCAAAACGAGGTCATTTGATTTTTCCAGCCAATGACAACCATACACATCACAGTCATGACGTCGCACACCCCGCTCACCCTGCTCTATGCTCTAAGCTGATTGGCTGGCCGCCAAAATGACAGGAAGCGCCGAAAATGGCGCGATTGTAATAGATTACGTGCAGATTTTCACCTAAAATATCGCGTGATCGGAAATTTCCGATCAACCTAAAAATCGTGCCAATTTTAACTTTGTCGATTATAATCGCTCATCCCTATTGAAAAGGTTTTCCCATCTCAGACATTTATGGCATATCGATAGGCCACTAGTGCAGCCTGCACCTATATGTAGAACGGGAACTCAAAAGTCTCCATGCAGAACAGAGAAGTGGCCATGTGTGCATTACCCTCTCTCCATTCAACAAGTTCAGGAGCCCATTCTTCTAATAGGTGCAGGTCCCAGAGGTGGGACCCGCACCAATTAATAATTTATGGCATATCTTACGGAAATGCCACAAATGTCTCACATGGGAAAAACCCTTTAAAAATATTACATTTATTTTATCTCCTATTTCTTTTTTTTCACACTTCGGGCCTCATTTATCTAAACAGTCCAACAATAAGACTGTCTTTGTTTCCCATAGCAACCAAATAGGGCCCGCTTTCATTTCTTATACTGCTCTGGTAAATTAAAAGCTGTGCCCTGATTGGTTGGTATTGGCATCAGACAGTCTTATTGTTGGACAGTTTTCATAAATGAGTAGAAGGCATTTTGTCTCCCATCTCCCCATTGTTCTTATATTTTAGTTTGAACTGTTTATACAAAGAGAATCATAAACATGTCTTATTATAACATATGTTATATTGACATAAGCCTTCTTTGTCTTGTTCTGTATAAAAACTCCTCCCTATCTGCAATAAAGTAGAATTGATTCTTGAGACAGCACCATTTATATTAACCCCTTCCCTACGATTAAATACTTCTTTGTTGCCCGTAACAACCAATCAGAGCTCCCCTTTAATTTCATATAGTGCTCTGAAAAATGAAAGGGGAGCTCTGATTGGTTGCTATGGCCCAAATGTGTCTATATTAAACCACCATACAGCTACTGAATAATATAACGATTAAGCTAATAATTAGCATTTACATTTTGTCTGTACTGGTTACATGTACTATATCCTAGGACCATATTGATTTTAAAGTGTATGATTAAAGGTTATGTTTTAATCATTTGGACCTTTTGATTATTTAGTTTACTGAATAATATCCCAATACAGAAAATTAAAAATACTTTCCCTAGGCATCTAAACAATACAGTAGTTCCTTAAAGGGATATTCTCACTACAAGGATTGCTTTTTATATGAAAGATCTTGCAAAAAACAAGCCACTTTGCAATATGTGTCCATTAACAGTGTCCTACCTATTCCTAGATATCCCCTCTTGTATGGGTTGCATCAGCTTTTCAGGTCGCTATAGCTAAAAACCTGTTTGATCTCTCCTGATAGGCTGAGAGCACTGGTTGTTATAGCTACAGACCTGGCTTCTACTGCAGCCTAGTAGAAGTCAGTAAACACGCCCCTGAATTCAAAATGAAACCAAGAAAACAGGACTGAGGTAAGATGAATCGCTGTAATGAGACAACCCCTTTAAGTTACAATGATCTCAGGATACAATATCTTCAACATACAATGGTCTTTCTGGAACATTGTATTTTTAAACACTGTCGCCGTACAATGTCACAATCACTGCCAATCTGCTGCATATATGATTGATGGGAGAGCCAACCATGAACATTTTCCTATTAAAACACATGTGTTAGTGCATGCAGTGATTGGCGGTCTAGTAGTGCCTCTCTACAATATAGTGCTGTACTAAATGGACTGTACTGCTCTTTATATGTAGCAGAATGAGCAGCAACTTTAGGCAACAGGAGAGGGTGGCCCGATTTTCTTTTTTTTTTTTTTGGTACATTGTTTATAAAGTACATAAACCAAAAATGCTCCTCGCCTCAAATAGAGATTAACAGCTTCCAGCAGCTGTTTCTTACTGTCGAATGTAAGGACTTGCTTTATATGCATTTTTTATCTGCGTCACTTTCTCTAATCTTCATTTTGCATTATGTTAATCGAGGATAAATTTTCAATAGTTATGGTTTCAGCATATAATGGCCATCCTCAAATCAATTAATACTGTATGTTGAGGACCACTGTACCAACAAACAATGCATTAGGAGTTTCCTTGTGTCCTCATTTCACAATTCTAGTTTGTTGTTTGTTTTGTCCTGTTCCCCTATCATATCTTGACGTTGAATTCGAATTTCTTTTCCTACATCTCTGGTGAGTCAACCTTTTTTAGTAACAGTATGCTGCTGAGCTTATAATCTAATTTTATAAGCTCAGCAGAATACTGTTACTAAAAAAGGGTAGGTGGACAACCCATTTAAGGCCCACATACATAGGACTAGCCAACTATCAGTTGTGATTGAGGCCTTCCCAACTCTACAGAAGATGTAGAGAAGAATAGGTCATGTGGAGAAACTAAATGTGGAGAAAACAGAATTCATCATCTTTCCACCGTCCCCCTCCATCCCTCCACCTGATCTCTCTATCACGGTCAATGGCTCTACACTCTCACCTGTTCCGCAAGTCCGCTGCCTTGGGGTCATCCTCGACTCCGCTCTGTCCTTTAAACCACACATCCAAACCCTTACCTCTGCCTGCCGCTTCCACCTGAAAAATATCTCTCGCATCCGTTTGTTCCTGAACTTCGACACCACAAAAATGCTCGTCCATACCCTTGTCATCTTCCGCCTTGACTACTGCAACATCCTTCTCTGTGGCCTCCCATCTAGCACTCTTGCTCCCCTTCAAACCATTCTCAACTCTGCTGCCCGTCTTATCCACCTCTCTCCTCGCTACTCCTCTGCCTCTCTCCTCTGTCAATCCCTTCACTGGCTACCAATAGCTCAGCGAATTTATTTCAAGTTGCTAACCATGACCTACAAGGCTCTCCATAACCTCTCCCCTCCATACATCTCTGCCCAAATCTCCCCTCACGCAATCTCCGCTCCTCACAGGACCTTCTTCTCTGTTCTCCTCTTATCAGCTCCTCACATAACCGTCTCCAAGACTTCTCTCGCGCTTCCCCCACACTCTGGAATGCACTGCCCCAACACATCAGACTCTCTGCCACTCTCACCAGCTTCAAAAGCAACCTGAAAACCCATTTCTTCAGGATTGCCTATAACCTACAATAACCCTGCTGCCACTGTACTACCCCACAAACATGTCTGCCCCTCTCCTCCTGTCTCTTCCCTCCTCCTTGTAGATTGTAAGCCTTCGCGGGCAGGGTCCTCTCTCCCTCTGTACCAGTTGTAAGTCATTCATTGTCATTATTGTACTTACTTGACATATCATGTATGTGACCTCCCTCAAATGTACAGCGCCATGGAATCCATGGAATCCATTTAAAATAAATGTTGATAATAATAATAATGTTGAATTTAAATTGTCTATTCTCTTGTTCTCTCTTGATCTAAACTGGTAGCAGACATGTCTAGCTGTGGCTCACTCCTCTTCTGTCTATATGTGTCTGTAACGATCCGGCGGTGTCAGTAGGCATTCACCCGGCGATCGTTGGTCTATGAAGGATCTTCTGGGCCCCTGCAAGCATAGATGATGCAGCTTGCAGAGGTAGCCGAAGTGCAGAACAGGATAGCCGGTACTGGTACAGACAACAGGGCACGGCAGGTGTAGTTGAAAATGGGTAACGCAGTCCTAGGACAGTAACAGGCTTGGTACAGTGACAGATAAACAGCAGGTATCTAGCAGACTGGTGCAGCGGCAGGTATTCAGCTGTTAACAGGGTACAGTGTACTGGTAAAGCAGCGATACAGCAGCCAGGAGGTCAAGCTCTATGTAGGTACAACACAACAACGAACCAGAGTGGTCAGATGAGAAGCGGAAGCATCATCGTTCAGGGTCACCTCACTAGCGAAACCTTGGCACCTAGTTGTTTGGGGCGCAGCCTGGTGGACTGGGCAGTTCTTTAGGTAGTATCGGGCGGCACCACAGTACAGGCACAGGTTTAAGCTGCAATGATGGGTGCGTTCCTCCGCAGAGAGATGAATGTGGCTGACCTCCATGGGCTCATCTTGTGGGAACGCATTTGCCGGGTGAGGTAGACTTAGGGTTTCAGGGACGAGGTGCTGAGGATTGTGAAGCTGGGAGGACACTGGCTGTTGGTGAAGCTCTAGCTTTAGAACTTTATAGAAAATTTACAACAAAATCATGTTACGCTAAAAAAAAGTCATGTTTTTTTTACAGATTTTTTTAAGCTCTAAAGGATGCAGCTGTATTTCGATTTGTTTTTAACTCTGCCTTCCAAGAGCGATACTTTTTTTTTTCTATCCACATAGATTAATAAGGGCTTGTTTTTGTGGGACATGATGTACTTTTTATGGTATTAGTTACTGTACCATATTGTGAAGTTCACTGTCTGTTTTAAATGACATGCTATTTTTATTTTGTAAATCTGTGCGATTCTATACCAAATACGTATAGTTTTCATTACTTTAACAACTTTTAAAACCATAAAAAAGTTAAAGAAATTTTTTTTACTTTGCATCTCCATTTTCTGAGATGATTTGTTTTATGTGGGGTGTTGTCTAGTTTTATCACTATCAATTTGGAATATAGATGACTTGTTGATGATCTTTTATTCCACTTTTCTTGCGAATTGCGATGACCAAGAAAACCACAATTCTGGCACTGGGTATTTAAAAAAAAAAGTGTGGGATATACTGTATAACATGATATTATATTACATTGGACTTTTATGGACATGGTGATACCAATTATGCCTATTTTTTCATTGTTTATTTTTATTTAAATGATAGCCTTTTTATTTTTTGTTTCTTCATTTTTTTTCTTATTTTTTTTTTATATTAACACTTAGTCCTCCTAGGGACTTAAACATATACTGCAGTTTATAAGGATCTCATTCCTCTTCTGTTATACCTAACCATAGCCATAGGCAGAGTGCAATACAAGAACATTCATGGCAGACATGGAAGCCTCTATTAAACCTCTGGCTGCCATTGCAACCGAATGGCACTGAGGGGGGGAATCAGGTGCCACAACGGATCACAGCCCCCACAGTATAAACATTTAGACACTGTGGTTGATTTTTATCACGGCGTCAATGGTTAAATGGTCGAGATCAGTGCTGTCTCTGACAGAAGCCACTAGCTGCGGGTGCCAGCTGTAACAAACAACCAACACTCATTGCAAATGGAGCCTGCTCAGTGAGTGAGCCTGTGCTATACTCTCGTAATGCCTCCATGACAAGCATATTCGTTATGGAGTGTTAATGTCTTGTTTTGCATTTTTTTTTCGGCCAGATGCACTACGCGCAAAATGTTTTGGTTTGTGCCAGTTTTTGTAGTGTTTTTAGGTGTTTACATACACTCACCGGCCACTTTATTAGGTACACCTGTCCAACTGCTCGTTAACACTTAATTTCTAATCAGCCAATCACATGGCGGCAACTCAGTGCATTTAGGCATGTAGACATGGTCAAGACAATCTCCTGCAGTTCAAACCGAGCATCAGTATGGGGAAGAAAGGTGATTTGAGTGCCTTTTGAACGTGGCATGATTGTTGGTGCCAGAAGGGCTGGTCTGAGTATTTCAGAAACTGCTGATCTCCTGGGATTTTCACGCACAACCATCTCTAGGGTTTACAGAGAATGGTCCGAAAAAGAAAAAACATCCAGTGAGCGGCAGTCCTGTGGGCGGAAATGCCTTGTTGATGCCAGAGGTCCAAAGGAGAATGGCAGACTGGTTCAAGCTGATAGAAAGGCAACAGTGACTCAAATAGCCACCCGTTACAACCAAGGTTGGCAGAAAAGCATCTCTGAACGCACAGTACGGCGAACTTTGAGGCAGATGGGCTACAGCAGCAGAAGACCACACCGGGTGCCACTCCTTTCAGCTAAGAACAGGAAACTGAGGCTCCAATTTGCCCAAGCTCATCGAAATTGGACAGTAGAAGATTGGAAAAACGTTGCCTGGTCTGATGAGTCTCGATTTCTGCTGCGACATTCGGATGGTAGGGTCAGAATTTGGCGTCAACAACATGAAAGCATGGATCCATCAACGGTTCAGGCTGGTGGTGGTGGTGTCATGGTGCGGGGAATATTTTCTTGGCACTCTTTGGGCCCCTTGGTACCAATTGAGCATCGTTGCAACACCTTGTGGAATCTATGCCACGAAGAATTGAGGCAGTTCTGAAGGCAAAAGGGGGTCCAACCCGTTACTAGCATGGTGTACCTAATAAAGTGGCCGGTGAGTGTATACTTGGTGGTGTTTTTCCAACAAGTTCCTATTTGGGACTTAAAAAAGAGTATGAGCAGTTGGATACGTTTTTGCAATATGTAAAACGTATTGGATCAAACACATCCAAAAGCGTACCACAAAGTATAGTACATATTTGGATACATTTTCTGGACTGCAGAAACATATCCCTATAGTTATATTGCCTTTCCATGTCAATTCATTGAACAGATCCGTTTAACATAATGCAAAAACGTATGTAAAACATGAATCGTCTAAACGACGATACGTATTTTACAGTGAAATCAATGTAATCACACTTGAACATTGTTAAATACGGTACATAAAACATACCAAATACATATTTAACAAACAATGTGTGAACATATCCGAAAAAGAGAAATTAAGGGACAAAATGAATCTAAAAGGTACAAATTGTTACTAAAAACCGCATGTTATGTTTAAATTCCCTTTTTTTTAAATGCAGTTTCTACCTCTATGTTGCATATTTATGGTTCTGGCAGAAGGTCATTTAAGGCCTCGTTCACACGGCTTATTTGGCCGCTGATTGGAGCCATACTGCGCGCCGTATTTCGCTGCAGTACGGCTCCAATCCGTCCCAGCAACTACGGTAATCCACAGTTCTCATAACGAACGGTGGATTCTGACCCGCCACCCCGCTCGGCGACTCCGCCAGGTGGAGAGACGGTGACCTGTGAATTATTTCCGGCGTGTACGCGCCGTAGATAATGACTGTCTATGGGGCCGGCGAGCTGCCGGCCCCCCGCCCCGTTGCACGGCAGCCTGCGTTATTGCGGGGCGAAATCCGTCCCCGCAATTACGCCGGCAATAAGCCGTGTGAAGGAGGCCTAACATGAATGGAGGAGAACTACGCAAACTAAATCCCCATTCTCTGAGACCAGCTCGTAGCGACCTAGAAGTTGGCCTCAGAAAGGATATTGCTAGATATAATGCATACAATAGTGAACACACACTGAATGAAAGAGAAAGGTTTAGGATTTTTCAATTAAGCACTATTTCCCTTAATGGACTAAATGAAACTTTGGAAAACAGTCAGTAAAAAACATTTTAAAAAGTTATTCTTTCATAGTATATTATAGAATTTAACATAGTTAAAACCTTCTTATGCCTACTCTGTTCCTCCATAAACTATAATGGAAAGTAGGTCATTGGGTCAGTGGTTCACAGTTTTAAAATCACTGATATCTCCTAGAGTTGTAGATATTTCAGAGGACATGTATGAAAACTATCTTGGTCTAAGACTTTCTTTATTGCCCATAGCAACCAATCAGAGTTCCCCTTTCATTTTTTCACAGCACTATATGAAATGAAAGGGGCACTCTGACTGGTTGCTATGGGCAACAAAGAAAGTCTTAGACCCAGACAATTTTTATACATGAGGCCCTAAGTGTGTCTATTCTGTTTTATACAAGTTTATATTTATTGCACCCATACATTTTACAATGTATAATTATAGAGATATGTTTCATCACTTAAAAGCCTGTCTTGTAGCGACTTTGTACTGTAGCCACTATTGACACTGTTGTCGGGTACAGTTTTCCCTCCCTTCAGCTGCGATGACATTACGGAGGAGGCATTTGTTTTTTTAAACACAGGAACACAACGCCACTTTTTTCAAGACTTTAGAGGATAGTATCAGCCTGTTGGGTAAGGAACTCACTTCTTGGCAGAGTCGTAACAGTTTTATTGATGCATCTTACCACAATAAATAGGCAATTCGTTACATATATCTCGCCAGTGTTTTTTTTTCAAATTTTATGGCTAGCACCTCATTGGTCTCATCAACTTTTTCTTTACTATTATAATACTGCTATCCAACGGACTGTGAATTGGCCATCGTGTGGAACCAGAGACCGGCAGCAGGATCCATTTCAAGCTTCATCATAAACATTCAATTGTGATGTACCAATTTGTTGCACAACACAATTAGGTGAGTGCACTTCTTGCTCTACTTTTAGTGGTACATCCTAATTTGCTATACTAGGTGTGTGCTCTCCCTTTTTCTCTTTTATCTTCTTTTAGAACATGTACCTATTGTGTCGCTCCTCCTATTTCAGTTAAATTGTATTCTTTAATAGTGAAGGAAATAATTATTTGATCCCTTGCTGATTGTGTAAGTTTGCCCACTGACAAAGACATGAACAGTCTATCATTTTAAGGTTAGGTTAATTTTAATATTGAGAGATAGAATATCAAAAATAAAATCCAAAAAATCACATTGTATAAATTTATATAAATTTATTTGCATTTTGCAGTGAGAAATAAGTATTTGATCCCTCTGGCAAACAAGACTTGGTGGCAAAACCCTTGTTGGCAAGCGCAGCAGTCAGACATTTTTTTTAGTTGATGATTAGGTTTGCGCACATGTCAGGAGGAATTTTGGTCCACTCCTCTTTGCAGATCATTTCTAAATCATTAAGATTTTGAGGCTGTCGCTTGGCAACTCGGAGCTTCAACTCCCTCCATAAGGTTTCTATGGGATTAAGGTCTGGAGACCGGCTAGGCCACTCCATGACCTTAATGTGCTGCTTTTTGAGCTACTACTTTGATGCCTTGGCTGTATGTTTTGGGTCATTGTCTTGCTAGAAGACCCAGCCACGACTCAATTTTAATGTCCTGGCGGAGGGAAGGAGGTTGTCACTCAGGATTTTATGGTACATGGCTCCATTCATTCTCCCATTGATGCGGTGAAGTAGTCCTGTGCCTTTAGCAGAGAAATACCCCCAAAACATAATGTTTCCACCTCCATGTTTGACAGTGAGGATGGTGTTCTTTGGGTCATAAGCAGCATTTTTCTTCCTCCAAATATGGCAAGTTGAGTTAATGCCAAAGAGCTCATTTTTTGTCTCATCTGACCGCAGTGCCTTCTTCCAATCACTCACAGAATCATCCAAGTGTTCATTGGCAAACTTCAGATGCACCTGCACATGTGCCTTCTTGAGCACCTACCCTTTAAATTATAGACTGTTCGGGCGACATGCATGAAATTTGGCGTGTTAATGCCAAATTTCATGCGCATAATAATGGCATAGAATGCGCCTGATTTATGAACCCGCTCTACAGCAGGTCATAAATCAGGCGCATTCTAGCGCTAGGGAAACAGTTCTTACTTTTCCAGCTGTAATGCGCCTAGAAATGACGTAGCGAAGCTATAAGTATGTAGCTTCGCTACGGTTCTAGTGCACCCCGCCTTCCCGAGATCGGGTGCATTACAAAGCATCGCAGGCGCTATATAATGCGGCCGATAATGGCATGCGGAAGATTTAAACATGTATGAACGGCGCAGCCCCATTCATACATGTCACCCTTCATGTATTTGTTAGTGGGCAAACTTACACAATCAGCAATGGATCATATAATTATTTCCTTTACTGTATGAGCAGAACCCCGTTTCACTTTGTCACTTTGTCACAAAATAGATAAAGATTATTATTTTTATGGTATGTATCAAACATAAGTAATTAGTTAACACTTTATTATATATATTTTTATATTTGAATTTTATTTTAAATCAATGGAATAAAGATGGTTTCTTATAAAATACATAATATTCAGATTTACCACTCTTAGCTTTCCAAGTTCAATTTCAAAGTTGTAACTCTTTTGTTTTGGCAAAATCAATCATGAAATATTCATACAACATTTGATGAACCACAAAGACTCATTTCCTGCTAAAAAATAGCTCAGTAGTTTTTATGTTGGTATTTTATTCTTTGTTTTTCATACATTACTGTTGTTTATAAAGGGGATTTGTGTATCACAGTAAAAATTTTATTTTATCTGCATGTCATCTTCAATCTTCTCATTCCATTTCCTTTCCATTTCTCATAGTCTTTTCTGATTTCAAAGCAGTGGCAATATAAGTGAAATAGAATGAAAGTGAAAATGTATTTAGCATTTTGTGAAGCACTTTTGTTATAGCAAAATGTAAGCAGTTTAAAGAGCTGGTTTATAACAACTGTGCTAAACAGGAAGGTAAATAAATATTTTGAATAAGTGAGTTTAGTACCTCTTATAGGCATTTACCACTTTATAGAAAAATTAGCAAAAAGGCCATAATCTATTAAATTGAGATCCATAAAGCTATCACAATCTTTATATCTTAAGTCTGGCATCCTCTGATTTCGACAATACCAGCTGTCTGTCTGGGCAGTGTTTAGCCCACCCTGGCTCAGACTTACCACAGGGGAGACCATAATCCCTTGGTGGCCCCCAAGCTTTGCAGCATGTTTTAACTGTATGTGCTTCCTTGAGATACCTACTGTACATATCTACCAACCTACTGGAGGCCTCTATAACTACATACTGACTGGAGGGCCTCTAAACCCACCTACAGGGGGGTCTAGATACCTAACTATCTACAGGGGACTTGTATATCTACCTACTAGGGATCTATATATCTACCGAATGGAGGTACTGTATACTTACCTGCCTGATGGAGGGGCCTGTATACCGCAAAAGCGAGTGTAGCTGCTACCAGAAGGGCAAGGAGATTGTTTTTGCCCAAGGCAGGAAAAGCAGGAATTTAGGGCGACATGTATGAACATTGGAGCTGACAGGCCAGTTTTAAATAGCATTAAGGTAGTATAGACTGTGTCAGAATGTATGAACCTATTCTGCAGATCATACATACAGGCGCATTATAGTGCCAAGATGACAACTCAGGCTCAGGCAGACCATCTTTAACCTGGTCTGGCTGTTCTAACTGTTCTGCGCCTAGATTTGGCATCAAAGAATCATAAATGTGTCTAGTTCTATGAATATGTTGCGACACCCGCAGAACGCCCTAAATCTTTGGCACATTACAAAATTTGCCGCATTACAACAGCACTTATCGCGCCAAGTATGGAGTGCACCTGTTCATACATTCTTTTTGGCTCAAAGTACACCAGAAAACTGCCGCAGTCCCATTCATACATTTCGCCCTTACAGTCCTGCAGGTCAAAGACTGACGACATGGGAAATTTAAACAGTAAGTCAGTGACACATGAGAATGAGACTCAGAGGTTAACAGCATCACAGGTTGTAGTGATGAGAGAAGGGAAAAGGCAAAAAGGTTTGAATTTAGTGAAACGATACACTGGCTCCAAAGGGTAATTAGATAAGAATGGTGGAGGGAATTCTAAAGAGGGAGGGGCTAATAAGGGATTTTGAATTGTGGACCAGAAAAAAAAAATGGAAGGGTCTCAAAACTTGTAACTACTGGAGTTTTGTGGGAAGAGCTGCATGAAGGAAAATGTTTAAACATAGTAACAAATCAATCGTTTGTAAAGCCCCCACACAAGATCAAAGCACCCGATAACACGAACGGGAGATTACAGGCAGAAGAGTTATTTCCTTATGCGCCTGTTAATGAATACTGCCATCACCCCCAATAATCATCAGTTCAGATTTTAGACACTCCTGTCCCTACAACCAATTAAGACAGGGGGTATACACATAAAGTAAGGGACGGGTGTCTGAGGGGATGGATTTAAATACATTGAAGAATACCTGCCATAAGCGGCAGGTATATCCGCCCCCTAAAAATTTACAATAAAACCCATTGGGAATGGAAAGGCAAAAAAAATCAGCCCGGGGGAAACATATAGAAAAATAAAGGCAAACTTAATGTAATTCAAGACAAAGACACAATTTTAAACCCGCGGTTGCTAAAAACCCAGGGATTTTTGGGCAATCGAAAACATCAACAAGAAAGAGTACCATTGCCAGATCACCACCTCAATGCTTGCAGATTGTATGGATCCATACGGTAGGCAACCGAAAAGATCATCAACACAAGTAAAAATTTATCCAGCAAACCTTTTTAAAAGACAGAATTTTCTTTATTTCCAGAATGGTTAAAATTGTGGGATTGGGGACCCAAAAACATAAGAAAAAAAAAGGGACATACAAAATCTACCAGACAATAGACAAATGGACACTAGGAAAAGAAGATAATTCAAACATTGAAGCAAGTGAGGATCTTAAAGGGCAGTATCAACAGGTCCTTTGAATCTCTCCATATTTCTATCAGACATATCATGTCTATAATGCTCAAGGGGGGGCAGAGATGTTTGAAAAGGGGGCAATTGATCACTACCCCAAATCAACTCCTTTCCCTGACCAGCATTTGGTGCGTCCCAAACAAAGGGTCAGAATAGATCCCCCTCAGTTAACTCCAGCAAGGTCAGAAATTCCACCACCAGCTATAACCAACCCTTTCTTAATTCCAAGTCTAGCAGCAGAGGTGGTTTGGCCCCCATCACCACTGACAGAGAGGTATAAATTTACTCATTAATTAACCGACTTCCAAACTCAGAGGAATATCCCATGCCCCTCTGTAGAGCTATACAGAGCATATGTAAAATCTATAAGGTTTGTTGGAAAGATCTTGAAGATCTGGTAAATATAAAGACAAGTAAAGCCTTCCTGCAAAGTATACAAAAGGCCATAGGAAACTGCTGAAAAGATGAGACGGCAAGGGAAACTGGAGAGCAGCATGTGAAAAAGTTAGTAGAGTGGGGAAGAAGTTGACTAGTTCAGTCTGTAACTTTGACGGACATAACACAGAATAAGGGGGAATCAGAGGAAACATTATTTTCTATGATGCAGCAGAGGTGGGTTGAGTTGAGGCATGAGTCCACCTCTGAGTTATACTGGCGTATTTTGTGGAATGCTTTTGTGGAAGGGCTGAATAGACACCAATGTGAGGCTCACATTATTTCTAGGCCTGATTGGAGCACATCCACTCCTGAAAGTGTATTGCAAAGGGAATATAATTAAATGCTGGAAAGGGTTTCAACCAAGTGGGGATTGCATTTTACCAGCCCGGGAATAACCAAAATCAGAGAGTGAGACACAAAGCATTCATATGCTTTAATTGTGAACAAATGGGCACTTCTAAAGAGACTGCAGGGCCCCCTAGGCAGGACCAGAGGTATTTAGCCCTTGGCACTGAAGATCAGGAGGAATATCCAACCAGGTATAGCCGCCACCTCCCAGGACTATTTCCCCCCGGCATCCTCCTCTAGCACCTCCTCCAACTGCTGATTTAGTAACTCTTTACCAGCAGTTGTTGCATTCTCCCTAACAGCAGCAGAACCCATTCAATAATGCTGCATAGAAAGCAGGCAATCCAGTGTCCAGTGCTGTGAGAATACAAAGTGTAAGATCCCAACTCCAATGACACCCATTTATATTGAGAGGGGAACCTAATTCCATTCCTGATAGATAACGGAGCCTCTGCTAGCGTCATTCACAGCACATATGTTGATCAGTCCCTTCTTTCCAAAGACACTATTTCCTGTGTGGGGGTAGATGGTTGTCCAGTTTCCACACCCCTAACATAACCAATACAAGTAGGTTTCAAGCCCACACAAAGCATGCTCAGCCGTCTCATTGTCGGTGATAGTGCACCAGTGAATCTTTTGGGGGCTGATTTGTTGTTAAAAATCATTGCCTGCATTCAGTATATGCCCAATGGTACAGTGAGATTGCAAGGCACATTAAATGAGGAAGAGATTTGTCTGCTAGTCACCTGTGATCACTATCCATGAAGCTGGAGTTTTTTTATTTCTTCTTTAACACCTGATGAGACGGAGAGTTTGTTTCAATCTGTTCCACGAGAAGTGTGGTCAACAGGTACCAGTGACATAGGAAGGTTAAATATCCCACCTGCCAAGGTAGAATTAAAAGAGGGAAGCCCTTTACCAAAAAAGTCGCAGTACCTGCTTAGCATCGCTCAAATGGATGCAATTTCTCAGGATATCCATGAAATAAAGGAAGTTATTGTGGCCGCATGCAGCACACCATTATATCCTGTAAAAAAGAAGGTAGAAAAAGGTCAGCCACAAAAATACTGGATGGTTCATGACCTCTAGGCAGTGAATGCAGTGACCAGTCTTAAATACACCAATCATACCAAACCCACACACCTTGTTGATCCAAATTCAAATGCCTTCTGGTCAGACCAACTGCATAAAGATTCATAGTACCTATTTGCTTTTACCCACAATTCAAAGCAATATACAAGGGTTGTGTTACCCCAAGGTGCACAGAACTCCTCTAGTATGTTCACAACAGCAATGGCCTAAGTTTTAGTAGAATGGTCACTACCATCCCCATAAACAGTGGTCTTCCAGTACATTGACGACTTATTGATCTGTATGCCAACATTACATATGTGTAAATTGGCATCAGTTTCTTTACTAACATTCCTGCATGAAAATGGCTGTAAGGTTTCAAGGAAAAAACGGCAGTTATGTTGAACAACAATTGTGTTGTACAACACAACACATTGATAGAAGCATTGCTTCTGCCTAAAAAAGTTGCAGTCATCAAGGTAAAAGAAAAGACAACAGTGAAGCAAAAGAAAACCATATAGCTGGCAAAACAGCTAAAGCATCAGCCTGAACCAGGAAGAACCCGACTGTCACTGCTGTAACTCTGCAAGAAGAAACACAACAGTCGTCCCTCGATTTTAATATCCTGAAAAAGTTGCAAGAACAGGCTGGAAAAGAAGAAAAGAAGATTTGCCATGAGAAGAATGGAATACTAACATCAGGATTATGGTCAGTTGGAAACAGACAGTATCTTCCAAGACTCTTTATCCTGTTATGGCTCAAGCAGCACATGGAGTCACACACCAGTCATAGACTGTTATGGCTGACCTGGTTACTAAGTTTTGGTGTGCCCCTGGATTTACAACTGTTGCCACCAAGTACACTCAAGACAGTATGGTATGTGCAAGAAACAATGTGGGATGAATAGTGACGACCCCACAGCGTCATACTCTCAGAGCAGACTATCCTTTCCAGAGACTTCAAATTGACTATATATAAATGCCTCAAGTGGGAAAGTTGGAGTATGTCCTTGTCTGCAATGATCTTTTCTCTGGATGGTCTGAAGCATACCCAATAGCTAAAGTGACTGCCCAAGTCACAGCCAAGAAGTTACTGTCAGAAGTAGTGTGCAGATATGGAGTTCCTGAAACAATTGAAAGTGATCGAGGCACACATTTCACCAGAGAAGACATGAGGGAGATCATGGATGCATTTGGGATAGAGCAAGTCTTTCATACTGCATATTATCCACAAGTGAGTGGTAGAGTAGATAGGTTGAATAAAAACTAAAATCAAAGATTCAAAAAGCGATACAAGAACTAAACAAACCATGGACCGCATGCTTACCATTAGCACTCTTTTCTATCAGACACACACCTAATAAGATAGGTCTCAATCCATATGAGGTAATTAGAGATGGGCGAATTTCTCAAAAATTCGATTCGGTCACTTCGCCGAATTTTCCGACAAAATTTGTTACGGTCCGAATTACTTCGGCACGAATCGCGTTAAAAAACAGCTATTTCCAGGCTTCACAGAGCCTGCAGGGTGCTGTAGAACGTTGTGCCATGCTTAAATATGCAGAGGGAGCTTGGTTTGGTCTTCATACAATGTTGTGTTTTAGTATGACACGCAGATGACTGCCGCCGCCTTAGAATCGCTTCACTATAAAATTCCCTGGGCACTTAAGAGGGCAAAAACTGACCAAAAAACTCAAGCGGGAATGTAGCCTGATAAAGTCATGCCAGCGAAGGCTGGAAAAAAACAAGCTGAGAGCTCAGGTGGCAACATTAGTGACAGAGTGTGGAGGTGACGGCGGCAGCCACAGCAGCATGAGGTCAGACGGTGGCACAATGACATTCTGGAGGTGGCAAAAAATGGAGTAGGCCACAGAGTGGCACAATGACAGAGAGTGGAGGGCACGGCAGCAGCAGCATGAGGTCAGAGAGTGGCACAATGACACATTGTGGAGGTCACGGCAGCAGCCACAGCAGCAGCATGAGGTCAGACAGTGGCACAATGACATTCTGGAGGTGGCAAAAACAGGAGTAGGCCACAGAGTGGCACAATGACAGAGAGTGGAGGTGACGGCGGCAGGAGCAACAGCATGAGGTCAGAGAGTGGCACAGTGACACAGTGTGGATGTCACGGCACCAGCAACGGGAGCAGCAGCATGAGGTCATAGAGTGGCACAATGACAGAGTGTTGAGTGGATGGCAATACCGGTCCCCTGGTAAAGATGGTGTAGGCAGATGGGGAAACTGTCAGCAGTTGTTGCATCAAATATGGCTGGGGCAGGTGGGTTTGAACCCAGACTGACGCCTAAGGCATTGGTGTGTGGAATCCTGGCCAACCCACACCTGTTTCACTTGACAAAGGTAAAGTCGTTCCAATTTCCATGGACAAGGGGGTTCCCTTGGGTAACAGGGCCCCCGCAGCCTGAAGACCCGCTCTGATGCCACACTTACTGGCCGGGCAGGACAGCTTCTCCACTGAAACTCGGCAAGTTGCGCCCACACATCCATTGGCTGCCCAGTAGTCCAGCGACTTTAACTGAGGTTGGCAGAGGCTGTCCAAGTGGGCCACCACCTGTGGTCAGGACTGCCCAGTCCGCTGCTGTGCGGGCGACTACCCTCCCCACTAGGCGGTGAAGGAAGCTGCTCATCAGTGACTCCAGATTAGGTTGCTGCTGATGAGCTGGTACTACCCACCCCTACACCTTCCCCCAGCAGCCCCGCGCAGTAGTAAGTGCGCTGAGAAACCCCCCCGGTCCAGACCCAGTCCAAAAGGAGGGACGTGCCCGCACATAGGCAGCGCCAACTGAACTACGAGGATTCCCTATAGTATTTGAGTTGTCCCCCTCTCAATAGCTGGAAAAAGGCTCCCATTTTGGACCGGTACGAGGGTCCAATAGGTGGAAGCCAGAAGTCATCCCTCTGCCGGATGCTGACTATTCGCTGTCACTAGCCAGGCAAATCAGCATGCTGCGGCCATCTGCACAAGTGACTCCGAGGCTCCCTCCCCATCCCATGTATACTCCCACGGTGCTGGGGTCACCCGCCTCGTCTTCCCATCCCATCTACCTCCTCCACTGCTCTGCTCCTCCCTCTTGTCACCTGGGTAGAAAATGCACTCATTTACCAGAAAATGCTTCTGCTCCAATGCCTCCTCCTCCATTTCAGTCCCCCCCGGGACCGGGCCCGGAGAGGTAGTCGCCACATCTCCAGTCCCCTGCCCAGACAGATTTTTCCAGCATTTGTTCCAGGACATGAAGCAGTGGAATGACTTTATTCATCCCGTAGTCCGGGCAATAACGTGCCTCCTCGAATGGCCCCAACAAACGGCAGGTGTCACGCATGAGCTGCCATTTGGTGACATCAAAGTTAACACAGGGGGGGAACTTCTGTCCACCGGGATCATCAAAAAATCGTTAATGGCCTTTCTCTGTTCTACAGTCGGTCCAACATGTGCAGGCTGGAATTCCAACGGTGGAAACATCGCAAATCAAGTGTTTTGGGGGGAGGCCGTTCTGCCGCTGCAACCGAGGAGGGTGTTCCCGGGCTTGTACGAATGATAAAGTGGCAGCACAGTTTCCTGCCATTTTCAGAATTTTCTGAAGATCTGGGACGACTTCAGGAACCTTTTCACAACCAATTGAACACGTGCCCTTGCGGGGCGCATGGAACCATCCCTCCTCGGTGCAAGCGGACACCATGCCTCCCATTGTCCGTCACCATGGTTCCGATTGCAGTTGGCGCGGAGAAACCCACACATCTTTTTCTTGCCGCATGATTTGGGGAGCAGTTCCTCCCCTGGGTGACTCGTCGCCGGGCAAGCCGGGTGTAGAACTGCGTACACGCTGGCCCTACATATGGGGGTATGATGGAGCAGTACTGTGGAGGCTGAATGGTGGTGGTGGGGGAGGGGGAAAGGCGGACATTGGCGCAGGAGCCACAGTTGACAACGGGGGGAAAAGTGGCGTCTCCTGTCCAAGTTGTTGGTGTGCCTGGGCAGGAAGCACATTCACCCACAGGGCCGTAAAGGACATGTACTGGCGCTGACCGTAGTTACAGCTCCAACGTCCGCGCTCCCGTGCACCTTGCAACAAACCGATAAGCTCAAGGACGGGCCCCCACTTCTTTTTTAAACATATTTATGAAGTGCTGGTACTGCCTTTTTGGAAAAGAAATTACGGCTTGGAACTCTCCATCTCGCTCGGCACAAGCCATTAGTTCTCTGAATGGTGCAGAGTCCACCATTTTGGAAAGGGAGGGACTGCAGTACCAACAACTTGGACAGGAGAACGGCAGCTGCTGCACCTTGGGATGGTTGACCATACTGTTGTCTCTTTGCAATCGCCTCGCTGAACGACTGCTGGCGCCATGAGTAGCGAGGAGCAGGACCCATCTGGACAGGGAGATGATGTCAAAGAGAAACGCTCCCTTCTACAGAGTGTGGAGCCTTGACGGCTGCAATGGCATGCTGCCACTGGCCACTGCTGCTGCTGCGGCGGCAGGATAAACCACCACATCTGAGCCACGTTTCTCCCAGGCCACTTGATGGTGACGCTGCATGTGTTGACGCAGGGCCGTGGTGCCAATGTTAGCTCACTGGCCACACTTCACTTTTTGCCTACAGATTCTACATATACCCATATTGGGCTCCTCCGGTGTCTTAGCAATGAATTGCCAAACCGCAGAGTAGCTGATTTTACCGCCAATGCTCCGCACTGAGTAACTACTACCGCCGTTGCCTCACTGAGCCTCTGTGCCGCTACTTTCTTCGACCTGCGAAGCGGGTTTTCTACCCGTGGCCGCTTGGCTCCCGACCTCGCACTGCTGCTATCCTGCTGACTCACGCCACAAAAAACCCACTTGCTGGGCTGCGCCGCTGCCTGACGCTCAGCTGTCGCCCTCGTCCCTACGATAATGGGCCCTTGCTTCACCCGGCTCCCAAGTGCGGTCCGGCTACATCATCATCTATTTGTGTTTTATCGTCCCCTGCTGTCCCCCATCACAGGTCTTGGTATGCCGAGGCTGACCTCTCACAACATGACCTCCCATGCCCCATTTCTTCGCTGTCAAATAGCTGATGACTGCCATCCTCAGATTGTTCATCCTCGCTAAATAGTGGCGCTGAGCCCAGACCACATAGTAGACTCTCTGGCTGAGGGAACCGATGGGGCAGAGGCGGGCTGAGGACAGTGATGCCGCTGACCCGCTCCCGGCCATGCCAACTTAGGGTTGTGTCTGACTTCCCACCGACTCTTGGCTGGGTTTGTCAATGTCATCTTGGAGGAAGAGAGACCTAGTCAACCAATCAAGAACCCTTGGGTTGCTGAACAACACACGGCCGCTAGATGACAGCGGCAGTTCTGGCCTCACCGAGTGACCCCCGCTGCATGTCCCCTTGCTGTGCTGCGACCTGGGCCAGTTCCAGGATGTTTGTGCCACTCGCAGGTGCAGAGCCTGCCACCTCTCTGTCGACATACTGTTTGTTCTAAAACGTACAGACACTGTTTGATGAAGAATCTTATATGATAAATATACACCCTGTATTTGGCTCCAAATGAAACCCAGTAACAAGCTTGGGTAACCCTTGGATATAAATTGCGCTCCACAAATGGCCAGGAAAAATTGACTTGTATGTGCCGTTTTAAAAACTGTGTATTTTACTGAATGTAAAGGCTTAAAATTTAAACCCTTTGGATAAGAATTATGCTACAGAATTCTTCTGTGGCGGTGAAAAAGAAAGTTTCTTTTACTGAGTGCAACTGCAGAAAAAATACTTAGTTAACCCTTGGATGTAAATTGCGCCAAAGAAATGAGCCACCACAAACTACTAGCTTTTTAGCGTGTTACAATGGCTGTTTTTTACGCTACACAACAAGAGATAAATTGTAATTAAACCTTTGCTTTTAATTAGGCTACAGGAAAAATGTATATATTTTGGCGGTGAAAAAAGACGGTTTTCTTGGAGTCACCACAGCGAAAAACAACGTTAATTAACCCTGGATGTAAATTGAGCAAAAGAATTTAGCAGCCATAAATGAAGTGGTTTTTGTATTGTAAAAACGCTGTTTCTTTAAATGAATACTACAGGAACTGGCTTAGATCTCCCTTGGATATTCAATGTGCTGTCAGCAGATAGGATTTAAATGTATATGCAGCTGCAGTGGACGCACACTGGATTTCAGATTCAATACCCAAAAAAATCAGAAATAAACTTAAAGAAGCAGTCTCTGAGCAAGCTGAGACACCCCACAAAAATCGCTGTATAAAAATCAGTTCTTCAGTAAGAGCTATCAGCTTGCAGCAGCACCTTCCCTGATCATACAGTGAGAGGAGTGTGAGCTCCCAGCGTCGCGCCCGGACTTATATAGTGCGGTGACGTCACAGAACCCGCCGGTCCCCCTGATTGGCTTCATCCTGCAATGTCATGCAGGCTATGCCCTTCTTCCTCCCAGAGTTCTTTGCCCCATGTAACGCCATGTGCTCGCAGCCATTTTATCAATGAAAAGCACACTTCGTTCACCCAAAGTACCCCAAAGTTCGACTTCGTTCAGAACCGAAGTTTTCCTGAAATACTAAACGAATTCCACTTCGTTAGAATCAATTCGCCCATCTCTAGAGGTAATATTTGGGGCAGTCTCTATTTTAGGATTACATTTTCCACAACGACTACAAATACAGCATAGTGGTTTGACCTCTTGACTAATATACATTCTTGAGTTTTGCCTCCCTTCCAGTTCCTGACTCTGTGGACGGTACTCATAAGTTGAAGCCAGGAGACAGGGTGGTCTAGAAAAGACACATGAGGAGGGAACTGAAACCACCTTTTGATGGACCCTACCAAGTGCTTTTGACCACTCACATCTCTGTAAAGTTGAAGGGGAGACCCAATTGGATCCATCTTCACACTGCAAAATTATTACAGTAACTGAGCTGGAGACTAAGGATTCAAGCA
This sequence comes from Phyllomedusa bahiana, assembly GCA_025379985.1. Taxonomy (NCBI): domain Eukaryota; kingdom Metazoa; phylum Chordata; class Amphibia; order Anura; family Hylidae; genus Phyllomedusa; species Phyllomedusa bahiana. The sequence goes on along the minus strand of JAODAL010002274.1, from coordinate 120,593 downwards.
TCTTATTGCAAAAAAAGGATAAATAAAAACATGCCAATCTAAGGCCTGTATTATGTTGCGGATTTTGCTTGGTTTGTGGCTGTGAACCATTTTATCTCTTTGAAGAACTTTGCAAATCCAAAGGAAGAGGTTTGCTTTAAAAAAGGACAATAAGAGACAGTACTTACAATGCAATTCTTTCTCATTTCCATATTCATTATATCGGGGTGTGGGGAGTTGGAGAAAGAATCACCAAGGAAGATGTTACCAGAGGTCTGGGAGGAGGAAGAAAAAAATATGTTTCTGATGATCGTTGTGTTCCTGTCTTATGGTATAACTCATCGGAGCCCATGGTCACTTTCAAGTTTGACTTCTGTATATATTATTCCTGTCCCTTGCTGACAAGTCAGACAGACATGTTTAACAAGTGGACGACATATTTTTGTGTAACCAAAATGTGCAAATCCTGTTGAAATGCATGTTAGAACATAGGATATAGCTGGGGTTATAACCCAAAGGTTGCCCAGGATCGAGTAGATAAAAAGGGTGAGAGTCTATTAACATGCATGACTATTACGAAAGCAAGTACGAGGCTAAGAAACTGTAAAACACATTATCTAACGATAATAAACCCGTCACCTGGAGATGCTGGATCTTATGACATAGTCATGTATTATGGAACTGTTATGCAATATGATAGGAGCATCTGGGTGATGGTTCAAATATCAGATATTGAACTGAAGCTGAATTTTACAACATCTGGAAATGTCCTACCTACCCTTTCCAGTTCCAAAACCCCAACTTCAATGACTGATGTACAAGTAGAATAACACTTAACCAATGAGCTACACCGGGTACACCGAGAATAGTGAATGTTTAAAGTGGGTGACATATACAGTTATCACACAAAACAAGTCTAACTGCCTTGCCTGCACTTCTGCTAATCCTAAGCTTACGACCGTTCCATTTCCTCTGGTAAAACAGGAAATAAATCTTACTTTTTTCACATGTTTCAGTCCCAAAGGTCAAATGATTTCGAACAATTAGAATATTTTCATCCACCCACATAGATTAAGCCAAACTTCCATACTGGTGTCGCTACTTATCCTGTTTCTCCTGCTTCTCAAGTCTTGGGAAGGGTAAAAACTTTGGAGTTTTTCCTCAAAGGTATTGTAAACATAGGATCAATTTTACAGATAGCAATTCATACCCACTCTCTCTCTTACACAGCCAGGTTAGATCAAGAGCCAACACATGGTGGCTCTGTGCCAATGGAAAGATTAGATCTAAGCTAAATTTTAAATGGAAGGGAGAATGCACTCCTGTAAAGTTACTAATGTCTTTTTATATATTGTCCCTTTCTGACACTGCAGTGATTGCTACTAAATATGAGTTCTATAGAAATAGATCAGTGTATGAGGCATTTTTTTAGTTTCTCAGGGGTAAAAGGTCTGCCCCCTGCAGCAGTCTCTGATGATCCCTATGTGTACATAGACTCCATTGGCATACCCAGAGAAGTTCCAGATGAGCTTAAAGCTCAAAATTAGGTGGCTGCATTATTTGCTTTCATCTAACCCCAAGTCACCATTAACAAAAATATTTCCTGGATCAATTATGAGTACTATAATAAGCAAAGATATTACAATAACACTAGACAAGCTCTAAAAGGGCTAAGCAATCAGCTGGGTCCAACACTGCCTATAACTTTCCAAAATAGAATGGTATTAGATATGATTTTAGCGGAAAAAGGGTGTGTGTGTAAAATAACGAAAACCGTGTTTTGCACTTACATACCAAATAACAAAGCCCCGGAGGGAAATATTAGTGGCCTCAAAGAAAATGACTTCTCTCACTGATGAGTTATTCTTAAATGTAGGAATAAATGATCCTCTCTCTTAATGGATTCAAGGAATGTTTGAGAAATGGGGTGCTATTATTAAAAATCTGTTCATAGCCATTGGAGTCATAATACTAGTAATTATGGTCCTTTAAATTTGTTGTTTTCCCCTGCTATGTCGAATAATTTCAAAATCTGTCAATAACATGATGAGTACCAGTACAATGGTGATCCAGATGAGGCCTCTTGATGGAAAAGATGATATTTCTGAGCAGTTAAATCACCCAAAGTCAGAGGAGGATAATAGCATGCTGTAGAGACCCCAAAATGAAAACAAGACGAGAAGGGGGGTGGCGGCCACAGCAGTGTTACCAGCCATATGGCTAGCATTTGGTGGTATGAAGACCAGCTTCTCTCATGAGGCAGAGCCCATGAGATAGGGCCATTGTCTCAATTAGGAGTCATGCAAAATGGCTGACAATCAATTCCTGTTTTTGTTAAAAGCTGTCTTGTTTACCTGTTATATACCTTTCCAGTGGGGTTGCCAACTTACCTGTCTAGTTAAGGACTAGTCCAAGTCTGAACATGCCTTAATTCTAACAACTGTTATGGAAAGGGCTCAAACTCTGGTTAGACATTCATAAACTTGTCATACAGTTATAACTTACTAGTTAGATCCTTGCTATTTCCCTGTACTACCCCTATTGAAAATAAAAAGTCAGAAAAGGTTAGCTTCAAAAATGAGATAATTGTTTCATAAATATCTTACCTACCACTTGACACTGTTTTTATGATCCTCAACTTACATTTTTACAATAAATTACTAAAAGGACACATGCATACTGGCACTATTTTGTACAGAGCCATGAAATAGATTCCATAGGGGTGCATGAGCCCTCTACTATACTCCTGTGTGCCTTCAAATTCATCAAAAAAACTACAAAGGCAGGGGCGGAATTACCGGGGGAGCAGCCGTAGCAACTGCTATGTGGCCCAGCTCTCTCTGCCTCAGAGGCAGGCCTGCTTGGTCCTAGCCGAGTGGAGTGCTGCAGGGGTTCATGGACCACCCTAAACCTGCCTACCATAAATGGGGCCCCCTATAACTTACCCTTAGACCTGCCTGCCTACCTATTTGGGCTCCCCTATAACCTACCCCTATGCCTGCCTGTCTCCCTACCTATGTGAGCCCCACCTATAGCCTACGTACCTATGTGCGCCCCCCTATAGCCTATTTACCTATGTGGGCCCCACCTATAGCCTATCTACCTATGTGGACGCCACCTGTAGTCTTCCTGCCTAGCTACCTGGGGCCTACCTACAGCCTACCTAGCTACCTACTTAACTAAGGCCTAACTACTGCCTACTAAGGGCCAATCTACCTGTAGCCTGCCTAACTGGGACCTATCTACCTACCTGTGGCCTAACTACTGGCTACCTACCTACCTGGAGCCAACCTACCTACCTAGGGCCTACCAACCTATCTAATGGGGATCTACCTACCTGATAATATGATTCTGAGGAGTACAGGCCATAGCTGTAACACAATCTCCAGGGGGTGAATCCTCTGTTCCTCCCCTCCCCTCTAGGAGAATATAAACTATGGCCTGTACCTGCTCCCACCCCTGGTAAGTTCATACAGAGGTGGAGGACAGTGAGGGAGGTGCTGGAAAAGATATTTGTGTCTAAATCTGCGGGGAAGAGTGGTGGCTGGGAATCATCATAGTGGTCTGGACCGGATGCAGAACAAAAGGGAAAGTTAACGAATCGTCAGGGAAACGTCACCTATGAGTCACAAGATGTAACAGCAGTATAATCACTTCTATGTCTGCAAAACTTATGTTCACTGGTATCTACCACTATATGGGCACTGTATGGTGGTAATACTGGTCTTTGTACAATGATCTTTATTAAGTAATAGATAAGGGTATTATTCAGTCACTATGTGGTGGTAATTTGTGGTCGTGTTCTGGCAGTATAATCGGATCCTTATGTAGTAACATTATTGGTAATGTTGGACTTGGTATAGTGGGATTTGTTTGGTAGCAGTATGATGGTGAAATCTATGGTGAGGTGTTCACTCCTCGTATTATCTAGTAACTGCATGACTTATTAAGAGGTCCTGATAAATGTTTTCGGGGGAGGAGCTCAGAGGTGGAGGCGGGGGGAGGGGTCATTCAAAAGTTTGCTATTTGGCCAATGCTTCTCTAGTTACGCCCCTGTACAGAGGTACTCTCCCATAGAGGAGAAAAGCCTTTACAACAGGGCATGACTGCTGTATTATGCCGGACCAAAAGAGCCTCACAGACCAAGTACACAGGGCTATGTCAAACACATAAGACTTTAAAACTCCTTTACACTATGCATTTTCGGGTCCTATAGAGAATCCTGTAGTAGAAATGGCAGAAAAAAATGCCATTCCCAGAGCTGGCTATATTTAGAACAAAAACAAAAAAACACAATAAATGGCAAAATTTTCGCAAAATGCCCAAAGCAAAAACTCTATATAAAGTACTTTTTATATTTTATTATAGACTTTAAAGTAAATTGGTACATAAAAATGCTGTTAAAAGCACTGCAAAATGCTGTGGGTAAAACCAGCCTTATATTAATTTTACTTTCATTTCAATTTTATTAATAAAGTAGAATACTAATCCTTAGCAAAAATTATTAATAATGTTAATAAAGAATTTGAAAAAATATTATATACTATAAAATAAATAAAAATTTTACTTAAAACATATATTTTTTGCTGATTTAAATTCTTATTTTAATATGTTCCATTTCCAATTTTTAAATACATTATCATCAGTTAATGAACAAATCTCTATATACTTTCTGTTATCTAATAGTTATAATATTTTCAGACTTACTAAAATAGTATCTACTAAATAATGGATTAAAAGCAAATAAAGTAAATAAATAAATCACACAAGTCCAGACAAATGCCTTCAAGGATTTCCAAGTTTAAAAAAGTTTCTAAATCAATCACACATCAGGCAGTTGTTATAAAGAGTGTGACCATGCACCCCACCCTTGAATTTAGGTGACACACAGTCAATTCTTGTGAAATCCAAAAGGCTCACAAAGTAATAACTCTTTTTCTGGGTTCATAATGTGAAAGACTATGGTGTGATTTATTTCTCCAAAAAGCAATCCCTCTCTACTTAGGACTTGTACTTTCATCAGCATGATTTTAAAGAAATGTTATCTTTACTACTGAACAACATTAGATACTGGTGTTTTGTTCAGTTATATGGAAATTATAGAAGAAATACAGAAATGTAAGAAGACTATTAAAAAAAAAATCAAATATATAAATTACTTTTATTTTCAGTGGTTTTATGTATTACTAATGATGTACTTTAGTTTTACCGAGCTTCAAGGTTGTAACAGTTGAGTGAATTAGCAACCTTTCACATGGAAGCACTAGTTATTGACAGCATGAGTTTTTCCACAAATTTCACACTTTCCTTTTAATTAAAATGCATTGTATTAGTGCTCTACTTCACTGTCAATTGAACATGATGAGAGGATAGCATATTTGATATTTTCATAGAATATATGTTATGAACTATGAATATAAGATAGTGTAATGGCTATCCCCACTAACTTCCTTTTAAAAATGCATGCTTAAATATGTGCCTGTTCATTTTAGTGGAAAGAGTGAGACAAAACCTCCTGTAAACATTTCTGGTTGTGGTATATCTCTCAGCAAAAGGATTGGGCCTGTTGAAATCCAAGGTGCCCTCGAGTTATAAACCCCAACATCTGTGATTAGTGTCGGGCTGGGGTGTTGGGAACCACCAGTGAAGTTGATTCTTGGGATCCATTCTACAGCTATAGTACATAACTGCACTTACTGCATATTCCTCTATTTCTCTGCCTTTCTCCCTGAAAAGCACCATAGGCCTGCTATTCCCAGTGGTCCATAATGCTCAACGACCCATTTGAGGTTTTCTTTGCTCCTCTGTGGGCCAGTTTGATTTAGTTTGTGACTGGACAGTCATGAAGCCCCAATACATATTACATGGTTTGTGGTCACAGATATGAAAATTGAGTGTATGGGCTACTAAATATGACCTATACCTGTTTGTTGAAATGTTGCAAGCACTTGCAGGAACAAGAATATATTTTTATTTCTGACATAGAGGTATGCCAGTCTTCCAGAACATGGGTTATAGCTGACGAGAAGACCAGAGGAAAAAGGCCCGGGAGATAGTAAATTAAAGAAAGGTTTTATTTAAAGGGGGGTTAGATCGGAAAGGGAGGTTTAGGGGATGGGTAAAAATAAGGAAAAAAGCTTTTCTCCATATTCAGATTAAAAAGGAGTAGGAGGATATAGATAATAGGCATTCCATCTGTGCAGAAGGTGTAAATTTCAGGTTTTCCAGCATAGAAGTGGCAACAAAGGGCCCAAATACAATCAAAGTTTAAAGACGACAAAATCATGCCCGTAGAACAATGGGGCCCCTCATTTTTTTATTTTTGAGCGTTTTACGTTGACCACGAAAATCGCCCCCGAGGGGGTCGATATTTCAAACCATCACCCGACAAATAGTCAAATAGGAGCAGTCGTTTAAAAAAGAGGGGGGTTTTGGGAACCCCCCAAATTTTAAAAAGTCAGGGGAAAGGGGCAACAACACCTTCTTTTCTTACACCCAAACGGGGCTGGAAAGCGGGAAATTTTAACTTTCCACAACAGTAAAATTTGATACTGCTACATTTGGGCAACATCCCTTAGGAAAAAAAGCCCAAAAAAAAAAACCCCCACCCCATTCAATATCCCTGTCTTGTCCCAACAGCATAAACCCTTTAAAACCCTGCATCACCCCAAATTAAAAAGGGGCCAGAAGGCAGTTATGTTTTGGGAACCATCCCCTTACTTGAACTAAAATTTTGAATATCCCGGGTCCTGGAATGCAGCATGAGCCCCAAATCTGCATGACCCCCAGATTTAAAAGGGGCCGAAAAAGGATCTTTCAACCCCCTTTTTTTATTTTTCACAGACATTGACTATATCTGTCCTGTCCCGCAAAATTTTGGACCATTAAACCTTTCTGCCCCCACAGATTCAAAAGTCCCGGGAAAAGGAGCCCTTTCCCAACCCCCTTTTTTAGTTTCACGGGACATAAACTGCCCCTTTCCCCGGGTAGCCCCTTGCCCCCGTATGAGGGGCAGACCAATTGAGCTTCACTTTTGGGAAAAAAAGCGTGGGAAAAGCTCCTGTTCACCCCCGGTGCCCTTTTTCCTTGGGATTTTTTTTTTTTATTTTACTCAACGTCTGGGGGAAAAATTTGTCTCTGTACTTTTTTTCTCTTTTGTTTCTCCCCCTACTCCAAGTCCTCTAAATAACCTACATCCCTTTTCAAGTTTTCCCCGAAACCCCCCTTGTACAATTCAGAAGGGAATTTTTTTTTTCCCCCCCATTTTTACATGCAAGTTTTTTAGTAGGTTTAATTCCCAGAAAACACATTTTTTAAAAAAGGATTTAATCCCACCATGTCTTTTTTTTCCCCTTTTTTTTTATTGTATTAAATGGGGGTTTTTTTCTCAAAACAGGGATTGATAGCCAAAGTTTAAAAATCTTTTCAAAAACAAGTCATTTTTTTAAAATGTGTCCCCCTTAACCGTGTATTCCCCCAAATTCCCTTTTTTGACAGCCCAACCATCACCCTTGAGCCACTCTTGACAATTGTGAAGAAAAAATGTCTGTTTGAAACAACAATTTTTTTATAATAGGACCTTAGTAAGCTGGGATTTCAAAACAAAAAGCCCCCCAAAAAATTTAAACATGACCCTTTAGGGAAATTTGGACAATTTTTGAAGAAAAAAAGTCTGTTAGAAAAAAACATTTTTTTTAACAGGGGCCTTATTTTAAACTGCATTTCCAAAAACAAAATGCCCCCAAAAAAAACAAAGGGATGAACCCCTTTGGGCCCCTTGGACAAATTTTTGAAAAAACAAATGTCCCGTTTAGAAACAACATATTTTTTTATAATAGGAACCGTAAATTTCCCGCATTTCAAACAGCATGGAAACCCAAAAAATTTTTAAAAAAAGACTTTTCAGCCACGTTAAAAATTGGGGAGGGTAGAAATGCCCCCTTAAAGCCACAATTTTTGTTTTCCCAAAGGACCATGATTATTGCTGTATCCACAGCAACATGACCTCAAAACCATTGGGCGAATGGGGAAAACTTCTAAAGATAAAGTAAATAAATGGAAATTTCGGTTTTTTGTCATGAAAACCCCTTTCCTGTCTTTTACAGTCTCCTCAAAAGCAAAACCCCCAAACAAAATGAACGTTTTGGGGTAAGAGAATAAAAAATTGCATAGGAAATGATCATTTTAAAAAAAAAATTTTTCCCAAAGAGGACAATTTCTGTTTTTAAAAGGGAATGTGGGAATTTTTAAAAAAAAACCGGCAACTAAAAACGGTTACCCTTCGGGGGGGAATTTTTGGGGGCCCTAACAAAAAAACCTTTCCCACCAAGCCTTAACCCCTTGAAAAAAAATCACCCCCAAACGAAAAACATTTCTGTTAAAAGCCGGATTGGGTTTTCTATAAGTCATTCCTCCGCCCCCTTTTCTGAAGGGCCCTCAGGGAAAAGACCGGCTTGGGTTTGGGCCCGAACAACACCTCTATTGGGCGTGACGAGCCGCCCGGGCCATTTCGTCCATTTTTGGGTACCCAAAGTCTTTTTTTGGGGTCCGGGGAAAAACATACAAAAACAAACGGTTTTTGGGTTTTGGGCGCAGGATGTTCGGGGGGGCACCCCTGAAATCTTTAAACCCGGTTTTCTGGGTTTTGGAAAGTGTTCCCCTGGGATTGCATGCGTTGGTTAGGTGGTAAACCCAAAGAAAGTTTTCCATTGAGGGCTTTCCCCTTTTAGCTTTTTTGCCCACCTGGGCAACCCTTTTCCTTTTTTTTTCCCTTTTTTCCCGGGGTCCGGGGCCCACTTGGCAATTACTTTTCGTCCCAAAGTCGCTGATGTTTTTTTCCAAACCGGTTTACAAATTTTGGGGGGAAAGTGGAAGGCAGGGCGCCCAAAATAAGGGAAAAACCATTTTTTTCAACACAAGGGCTCCAAATTCCCCCCCTGCCAATTTTACTCTTTTATTTTTGGGGGGGTTTAAGGAAAAGGCCCATATAAAGGGAACCCCGGGGTTTCCCGGAGGGTGGCCACCCCCCTTTAAATGTTGTTTTATTTTTGATTGGGCCTTTAAAGCGAGGGTCCCTGTTGGAGGGAAAAGGGGGGCATCCAAGCACTCCGTTAGAGATGGGAGCCTTTATTTCCCCAAAACCCCTGGGTCAGGGACATAGCAAAATGATCTTTTCCAAACTTCCCCCCTCCCCCCTCAAATTCGCGCCAACCTCTTTCCAAAAAGGGAGGGACATCGGAACGGGCCGGGGGTCTAGGGAAAACCTCCTCCTCCTCCCTGCCTCCCGGGACGCTTCAACACACCCTGACTTGCCCCGAATGATCACCCGAGGGGCTGATGCGCCACCTTGCACTACTCTGGGCCCCGGAAACCCCTGCCTAATGAAGACCCATGAAATTGGGGAAACCCGTCGGCCTTTGGATTTTAAAGGAGAAAAGGGCTCCGTGTCCGGAACTGTGTCCCTTCCCCCTCCTCCGTCGCTAAGGGGGCCCCGTTGTTTTTAGAGTGTCCAACGATCGTTTTCCCGAACTAAGATCACCACAATGCTTTATGCGACAAGGGGATTTTCCCAAAATGACCATTTTTGGGGGCTTTCTTCAAAACTTGGGAAGGATGGGGCAGAGGGTCCCTTTTCCCCCTGCCTCCACTCTCGGGGGCCAACACCCCCCAGGTCCCGCACCGGGTTGCTTTTCAGGCCATGGGTCCCCTTTTTGTACTGCGTTAAAAGGGATTGCGCTGGCTTTTCCACAATCGCTGGAGCATGTGGAGGGGGGGAATTCCAGCTTTTTGCCCCCGTCAACAAAGAAACGGTTGGGCGGGGAAAGGCCCCAGCTTTACGACGCAAAAGCAGCCAGGCGGGACGAAGCAGGGTGCGAACGGCGGAAGTGCGAACTTAGACTTCGAGCAGGCAGTCCAGACCCGGGTAGCTCTTTAGAAATTTCTGGACGACAAGGTTCATGACATGTGCCAGGCAAGGGATGTGCTCCAGTCTACCGATCTTAAGGGCGGCCAGCAGATTTCGCCCGTTATCGCACACCACCTTGCCTGGCACAAGGTTCTTGTCACCCAGCCAGCGCTCGGTCTCGTTGCGGAGAGCCGTCCACAGCTCCTGACCTGTGTGTGGACGGTCTCCAAGACAGATTAATTTCAACACGGCCTGGTTTCTCTGGGCACGTGTTGCCACCAGAGGACCTTGGGGGAAAGAACCCTGCACCATCCCTGCGGTTTTGAAGAGCGTGCGCCGAGCCTGAGAGCCACCGTCACCCCCAGAGACATCCACCCAGCTCACCCAGTGAGCTGTCACAGAAATATAGCGGCCTTGGCCGTGCTTACTAGTCCATGTGTCGGTGGTCAGATGGACTTTTCCGGACACAGATGCAGACAACGCGCTTGAAATTTTAGATGACACGTGGCTGGCCAGGGCAGGGACGGCTTTTTTGGCAAAGAAATGCCTGCTCGGCATCTGGTATTGGGGGCAGGCAAGGGCCATGACGTGGCGGAACCCATCTGTGTCCACCAGACGGAAAGGCAACATTTCCAAGGCCAAAAGCCTGGCAATGCCGACATTCAGGCTTTTGGCTTTGGGATGGTTTGTGTTACAGTGTTTCTTCTGCTCCCAAACCTGGAAGACAGAAGGCTGGCTGCTAGACTGGCCGCTGTACGGCGTGCAGGTCGTCAAACTGGCAGAAGTAGAAGGGGTAGGATGGGTCTCTGGTGGTGCTGGTGGTACTCGGGCGACGGTGGAGGCTGAAGCGGAGGCTGATCCCTGATCATGACTCTGAGAGACATGGGCAGCTGAGGAACGCTTGGTGGTGGCGGAGGAGGAGGAGGCGGAGACAGAGGGTGTGAGAGTGGTTGGAGGCCCGGTGTCGTTCTGTGCTTTTTTTGCGAAGTGTTGCCTCCATTTCAACTCATGCATTCGCTGCATGTGACTAGACATGTTGGTGGTGGTTAACCACCTAAGGTTCTTGCCTCTACTTATGCGTTTACGGCATAGGCGGCATATGACATCGCTGGGTGAATCAGAGGCTTGGTCAAAGAAGGCCCAGGCTTAAGAGGTTCTGGACCTTTTTGACGGCGATAAGCGAGGAGCAGGGTTTGCGCTGACCGTGGCTGGTGGAATCATATCAGCGGACTTCTGCGACCGCTCTCTCCCTTTTTGAGGCGGAACCGTACTGACACTACCCCATCGTCTTCCTCCTCGTCTAGTGATAAAGCCCTCGCAAGCAATTTCTGCTGAAAAGACCACGTTGGATCTGCAATGTCGTCATCATCATCATCAACACAGGTGACTTGGTCGTCCTGACATTCTGCATCCAGGAGCTGCGGGCTACAAGGGACTGCAAGGCGTTGCCGACCGCCCGGGATTTTTGCCGATTGACTGGCTTCCTTCTCCTTCTCTGATGGCATCAGTAACTGGGCATCAGAGCAGACCAAATCATCCTCTTTGGCCTCTTGATCTTTTAACATGCCTTCTGACCTCAACCGCATTTTGTCATCAGAGGTCTTCAGAAAATGGATTATCCACAGTGGTGGGTATACGAGTTGACATTTGGGCTGCTTCATGTTGGACGGATGCTGGTGATGCTGATGACGACATTTGTGGACGTGACTGGGAGGACGAGGCGGTAAGACTGCTGGAGGCAGGTTGCATTAACCACTGAAGGACAGATTGGCGACGCTGTTCGTTACTGAGATTCACAGGGCCCTGACCCAGCGATGACAGGCCTGACGGTCCTGCAACTGACGATCCGCTGGCATGCGTGTTGTCGCCAGCACTGGAAGGAGCACCTTCTCTCGTACCTCTACCTCCATGTCCTACCCCCCTCTTTGCTCGCTTACCACCTGATTTTTCGCTCCATGTTCAGAAATATAAAAATTTTAGAAGGTATGGAAGAGTTTTGGAAGTCTCTTATTATAAAGACGGCAAATTCACAGCTATTCTCAAATCCCTCAAATCAAAACAAAATTGCGGGATTCAAATATAACTGCAAAGTAGATCTATCAACAAAGCTGGCCTGCGCCAAAGTGAAAAAACACGTAGCTGAAATGTATTCTGATAATAAAAGGTATTTTTGGTACCTATCAATTCACCTGTGATGACTACAAAATTGCTGGATTCAAATTTAACTGCAAAGTAGATCTTTCAACAAAGCTGGCCTGCGCCAAAGTGAAAAAACACGTATCTGAAATGTATTCGGATAATACAAGGTATTTTTGGCACCTATCAATTCATCTGTGGTGACTACAAAATTGCTGTATTCAAATTTAACTGCAAAGTAGATCTATCAACAAAGCTGGCCTGCGCCAAAGTGAAAAAACACGTATCTGAAATGTATTCGGATAATAAAAGGTATTTTTGGCACCTATCAATTCACCTGTGGTGACTATAAAATTGCTGGATTCAGATTTAAGTGCAAGCTGCCTCAATGAACAAAGCTGTAGTGCGACAAAGTCAAAAAACACGTATCTGTTATGTATTCGTATAATACAAGATATTTTTGGCACCTTTCAATTCACCTGTGGTGACTATAAAATTGCTGGATTCAAATTTAAGTGCAAGGTGGATATATCAACAAAGGTGGAATGGGCAAAATTGAAAATGAACACCTATCTGAAATGTATACTGATAATAAAAGTGGAGTTTTGCACCTAACAAAGAGACCTGCAGTTACTAGAAAAGATGTGTATCCTATAAGTTCAGGCTGCCCAATATCCAGGAAATATTTCAATAGAAAACTGTTAATAATAAAGCTATTGCAGTGCAATGTCTACACGAAGTCTTGGTGATTTTTATCCAGTATTCTTTATAGAGATTGTCTGTGTTCACCCGCGGGGGCCCCCCCTCTGTCCCCCCCCCCCCCCCGTGACTTTACAGCGGTAGATGCTCCTTTAAAATTCTCTACCTAACTACATAAAATCTTCCAATCTCTAATCTAACTAAATTGTAAGGATCACAGCTAATAGTAGAGGTTTCTCTGTGAAGAAATAGAATAATTTCGCTGAGCTGTTTGGACACAAGCAGAGCGCACGTCCTTCTCTTCTGAGATGCTGAGAGACACTGAGGCTGAACAGGAAACGCGGTTTTATGTAAAACGAGGTCATGTGATTTTTCCAGCCAATCGCAACCATACACATCCCAGTCATGACGTCGCACACACATCTCACCCTGCTCTATTCTGTAAGCTGATTTGCTGGCCGCCAAAATGACAGGAAGCGCCGAAAATGGCGCGATCTTAATAGATGATGCACAGATTTTAACTTAAATTATCGCATGATCTAAAAATTTCGATCAACATAAAAACTGTGCCGATTTCAACTTTGTCGATAATAATCGCTCAACACTACTCATGTTGCATGAAAAATATTTCTATCAATAGCGAGCATATATAGCAAGTATGTATATGTATATGTATATATATATATATATATATATATATATATATATATTCAGTTGTTTCACACTTTTTTGTAAAGTATATAATTCCACATGTGTTAATTTATAGTTTTGATGCCTTCAGTGTGAATCTACAATTTTTATAGTCATGAAAATACAGAATGTGTGTGTGTATATATAAACGAAGAATCCACAGCACTAGAATGAAGGTAGAATGAAGAAACAAATGCTTTTTTATTCGCCCATGCAACTTGCAACGTTTCAATCCCACAATGGGATGTTTCTCAAGCAATGTGATACACGCAAATAGAGGGTATATAAACCCATAAATGTGATAACAATCCATGAATAACAACATTCGTGATTAGTAATAAACTTTTAACAGTGATACAACCATATTTTCATACAAATCATGTAATCAACATAATACACATATTTTATACCATTCCATTTCTGAACCTAACTATAATCCAGTAATACATACAGGTCAAAAAAAGTGAATAATAATCAGAATTAATCTAAATTAATAAGTGAAACCATATTTTATATATAATATAAATAATATAATACAATAAATATATATTGTGGCAGACCGACCTCAGACGGTCGCAGGATACTGCCACTTGGTGGCGTACAGCAGGAGATCTGCTGCCGACGTGCCACTGAAATCCTGGATTCGGTGGGGGAAGACAACCATTTGGCGTCAGTAACCATAGGTTACTGACATGTGTAACTAGTATGGCTGCTATGCGGCTTGTGTTGGGTTGCCTTTCCCGGGACGGTCACAGTGTTGGGTGGGAGGCCGTCCCCACGTTCCAGGCCAGGTTCGGTTCCAGTTCCAGGATTTACCAGGCCTATAAAAAGCCTGTCTCTCCAGGTGATCGGGGCCGTGGCCTGCTACCTGGAATTTGGAGCAGCAGAGCTGGAGAGAGGCTCTGGGCCCCCGGAGGCTTGAGGCAAGCCTGTAGAGCAAGCCTGGACTTGTGAGTACGTGTTTTGGTGGTGCTGGATATTAGATCCAGACTACGGTAGAGAGGGTATCTCTAAACGTATAGTTAGTGGCCAGACGGCCTAGATGTTTGTTTGTGTTTTTGGTTTATGTACATTCCCCTGTGCCTAAATAAAACTGGTTGAGGCCAGTTAAACGGAAGCCTGGTGTCGGTGTGCCAATACTGTCCTACCCCAGACGGCGATCCAAAAATGAGAAACTCCCGGCATGAGCCAAGATGGCGTCCCAGAGCTGAGCAGCAGCCTACAATATATATATATATATATATATATATATATATATATATATATATATATCTATATATATAAAATATATATATATACATACACACCATGTCATAATGATCTCGCAAGTAGTGCTACTATTGTAACGGTCAGTGGTAGTGGATCCTCTGGACCACCGCAAGCGATGGTAATAGCCACGCCAGGGAGCGGAGTCTAAGTAGGTCCGGTTTTCACCAAAGCCCGCCGCAAAGCGTGATGGACTTGCTACGGCTGATTGCTATTAGGTCGCTACCCCTGACGTGACTTGCTCACGGTGGCTGCCGGGGGGGTTGCGAGGTACAGTAAAAATTTCCTTGACAGTAAAAACATTGGTGGAGACAGCTACGGGAGACGGGGGAACCACCGACCGAGAAAACCGATTATGGATGACTGGTAGGAGACGTGGAAAGAGTTTGGGATGAGCATAGTTGGAGGGAGCCGGAGCTTGTAGGCCACCAGATTGATGCGCCTCAGAACTTCAAAAGGACCTAAATAGCGGGGGCCCAGCTTGTAGCTAGGGATTTTAAAGTGGACATATCCGGCAGATAGCCATACCCTTTCTCCGGGAACAAAGGAAGGAGGAGGTCTTCTCTTCTTCTCTGCTTGGGGCTTCATCGGGGCAGAGGCCTGAAGCAGAGATTGGCGTGTCTCCTTCCAAATGGCAGATAGGTTGCGGACCAGGTTATCCACAGCAGGGACATTGGAGGAGGCAGAGGGCAGCAGAAGGGGTTGGCGGGAATGCCGACCGAAGACGATGAAGAAGGGGGATGCCCCAGCAGAATCAGTGTCCAGGGAATTATACGAAAACTCCGCCCAAGTCAACAGGCTGGACCAATCATCTTGCCTAGCAGATGTGAAGTGGCGGAGATAGATACCTAAGACTTGATGCACCCTCTAGACTTGCCCATTGGATTGTGGGTGGTACGCGGAAGAGAAGTCCAGTTCCACTTGTAGTAGCGAACAAAGGCCACACCAAAATCTCGAGACGAATTAAACTCCACGGTCTGAAACTATATGTAAGGGAAGCCCATGCAGTCGGAAGATATGTTTAAAAAAAAAAATTGGCGAGTCGAGCAGCAGAGAGAAGACCAGGCAAGGGAATGAAATCTGCCATTTTGGAAAAACGGTCACTGACCACCCAGATAACTGTATTTTCCTCAGAGGGCGGAAGGTCGGCTATGAAGTCCATAGCAATATGGCTCCAAGGACTGCTAGGTACAGACAGAGGTTGGAGTAGTCCCGCAGGTTTGAGTCGAGGTGACTTGTTGCGGGCACCGGTGGTACAGGCCTCCACGAACTCCTTCAGATCTTTGGCAAGATCCGGCCACCAGTAGAATCAGGAAATCAAGGAACAAGACCTCCGTACCCCGGGATGTCCAGCTATGCGAGAGCAATGACCCCATTTCAGCACCCACAACCGGAGTGCAGGGTGCACATATGTCTTACCCGGGGGTACCCACTGGACGTTAATGGGAGCCGTGGATGCAAGACGTTCTGGAGGTAAGATATGCCGTGGAGCGACCTCTTCTTCATCACTAACATCAGAGGCACGAGAAAGGGCATCGGCCTTGACGTTCTTTTCTCCCGGTCGGAAATGGATAACGTAGTTGAACCGGGCGAAGAACAGAGACCACCTTGCTTGGCAAGGGTTTAGTCATTGTGCAGTCTGGCAGTAGAGGAGACTTTTTGGTCAGTGAAGATATTCATGGAAAAACGAGCACCCTCCAGGAGGTGTCGCCATTCTTCCAGAGCAAGCTTAATGGCCAGAAGTTCTCGATCCCCGATAGTATAGTTTCTCTCCGCCGGCGAAAAAGTCCTGTAAAAGAACCCACGGGTCCAAGTGTTGCCCTTGGGCCCCTTTTGGGTGAGGACTGCCCTAGCCCCTATGGAAGAGCCGTCGACTTCTAAAAAGAAGGGTTTCTTGGTATCAGGCCAGGACAACACAGGTGCGGAAGCGAATGCTGCCTTCAATTTAGAAAAAGCTTTTTTGCTGGCCGGTGGCCATAGTTTCGAGTTGGCATGCTTTTTAGTGAGAGCCACAATAGGTGCTACCAATGTTGAGAAATGTGGGATAAACTGTCGGTAGTAATTGGCAAAGCCCCAGAAGTGTTGTTTGGCCCGAAGGCCATCAGGTCGTGGCCACTGTAGGACGGCGTAGAGTTTGGTGGGGTCCATCTGCAGACCCTTGTCTGAGATTTTGTATCCGAGGAAGGGAAGGCTGGTCTGGTGGAATAGGCACTTTTCCAGTTTGGCGTAGAGATGTTTCTCGCGCAGGCATTCCAGGACTTGGCGCACGTGTGTCTGGTGTTTTGCCAGATCGGGACAATACACCAGGATGTCATCCAAGTAGTCCACTATGCAGACATACAGGAGATCTCTGAAAATGTCATTGACAAACTCCTGGAAGATTGCTGGAGCATTGCACAAGCCGTAGGGCATCACAAGATACTCGAAGTGCCCATCACGAGTATTGAAGGCCGACTAAGGGGGAACTTGCCCGAAACGCATTAGACCGACCACGAGGTGTTTCATTTTTGCTCTTCCTTCAAGCATGCCTTAAATGGAATTTTTTTCTATGGCAAAATAATAAAGTGCTGTTTTTAATATATACTGTACTGTCTGGCCGTCCGTTGTACGCTGTCCCACAACCCACTTTGTTCTGTCAGAGCTCAGACAAGCAGGTTTTTGTTTTGTGTATGCTGTGCATGCCTTGCACTTGTCATATCTGCATTGCCATTTAATAAAAATACAGAGGACCTGTATTTACACCCGAAGTTCCGTCTCTGTCTTTGCCTGAAGATAAACGTGTGCCAAGGTCCCAGAGATGTAAAAGCTCACAGTAGCTACATTAATGGAAAAATCATGTTAAAAGTTATGTTTCTTAAGCCACAGTGACCACTGTGTCCTCATGGCCCAACATATCTATATTCCGAATGGGTTAAACAGGTTTTAAGCATTTTTTTTTTTTTAATTAAAACTGTTTAATTTTGACACAAATAAGAAGTCACATTATTGTGTAAAATTTTATGTTTTTGTTCCCTTGGACATTTACACAATAGCTTGGGCTTCCTTATTGGCATTCATGTTGGGGCAAGACATGGTAACATCCTGGTTCTTCTGTGAAAGTGGGTGGACATCTAGGGGGCATACTGATCCTTCCTGCATTTCAGAATACAGTACAGTATTAACATTGCCAATACAGTGACTATAATTTTATATTTTCATAAGAAAAACATTAACCTTTGAAATGTCAGCACTCAGTGGTAACATTTTAATCTCAAGAGTGCTTTATTTCCAAAGTAGAAAGAGCAAAGATAAATTATGGACTGAGAGAGAAAAGCAATAAAAAGTTGTACTCTTCTCTTCTAACTGTAGCTTCCTATTAACCCCTTAGCGACTAGACTGACCAGGCCTATTTAGTCATCAAAGGGGTTTTCTCACTACAATGATTAGCTTTTAAAATGTATGGACAGCTAATAGAAGACTTTTTCTAAATACATTGCTTTCTCAAATTTATTTTGGTCAGAGGATTTTATAACAGATGAAAAAAATATGTACTTCCAGCACTACGTACTCACAGATATAAAATGCACATCTCTATTGGGGTTCCATTTAAAAAACAGATAAAAACATAGAAAACTTATGGGGAATTATATCCCTGTTTCGAGTAACAGCCTTCCTCGGCTTATACTCAAATTAGCCACAGTGTCCGGGTGCTGCCTTTGCCTAGGCACCGCCGGCGATTTCTTCAGCTTTATGCGCCTCTCCTGGAAGCTAAAGATACTATTGCAGAGCAGAGAGCAAGCGCTTCCTGCTCCACAGAGGACATCAGAAGGCCGCAAGCAGACTTGTGGCCTTCCGGAGTACTTGTGGCCAGGCCTGCGCAGCCTGATGACATGACGCCCCCTGTGCCGGGAAAAAGACGAAGCGGAGGGAGAGCCTCATCAGAACAGCAGGGGAGAGAGGTGAATACTGGTTTTTTTTTTATTTTTTAATGCCGACCTTGAAACCCTGCCTGTATATGCCTATGAGGGACATTTACCTGTCTATTCCTGCCTATGGGAGACATTTACTTGCCTATTCCTGCCTATACCTGCCTATGGGGGACATTTATTTTTGTGTGTAGGTGGTATCTATTTAAATGACCGGAATTCAGTGTGATCATAGCATGTGGGTGTTGTAAATTTGCCAGTAGCTGCAACAATTCCCACCCTAGGCTTATATTTGAGTCAATAAGTTTTCCCAGTTTTTTGTGGTAAAATGAGGTGCCTCGGTTTATATTCAGGTCACCTTATTGTAGTTTATCCCCAAAAAATGTATAAAACAAGTAATGAAACTGCCCTTGACAAAACTGATGGTTCCCTTAACTTAATATCTTGTTGCACAATTTTTTGAGGCAATCACTGCAAACAAATGATTTCTGTAACTCTCAATTAAACTTCTGCCTCTATTCACAGGTATTTGGCCCACTAATGTTGATCAAACTGCTCCAGCTGTCTCAGGTTTAAAGGGGGCCTTCTGCTTGTTTCAGCTCATTCCACAAATGTTCAATAGGATTTCGATTAGGGCTCACAGAAGCCATTTCAGAATAGTCCAATACGTCGCTCTTATCCTTTACTGAATGTTTTTAGCTGTGATTTTTGGGCTATTATTCTGTTGGACGACCCATGATCTTCAACTGAGACCAAACTTTCTGACACTGGGCAACACATTTTACTCCAGAATGCCTTGATAGTCTTGTGATACCACTTGCCAGATGAAGCAAGTAGCCCTAAGACATAACTGAGCCTCCTCCATGTTTCACAGTAGGTACAATGTTCTTTTCTTTGTATGTTTTTTTTGCATCTGTAAAAATAAAACCAAACTGTTTTTTTTGGTTTCTCAATATACATACGCTTTTTCATGATTTTCTTTCAACAGTGGTTTCCTTCTTGGTCGCCTTCCATTAAGTCCGCTTTGTCAAGGACAAAAAGAGATGGTGCGATCAGACACTGCTGTATCTCAATCTTTTAGTTCATCTCCATCTCCTCAATCTTTTTGAAAGTTGTTCTAGGCACTTTGGTCATCATTCGCATTAACTGTCTCTTCAATTACTCATCAATTTTCCTCTTGCGGCCATGTCCAGGGAGGTTGGCTACAGTACTATTGACCTTAAGCTTTTGAATAAAATGCTCACCTTTAGTGACAGGAACGTCAAGCTGTTTGGCAATGGTCTTATGGTCTTTACCATGTTTGCCTATAATTTTCTTTCTAATCTATTGAGACAACTCTCTCTTGGTCCATGACAACTACTACTTTTCATCTTGCAACCCCTTATGCACCAGGCCTGAAAATGTGTTATTGACCAGCTAGGTTTTTTTTTTCAGTTTTTGTCCCTTCTGTGTTTCTACAGTCATAACTTTTTTTATTTTTTTCTATGATGCACTTGAGTGAGAACTTATTTTATACTGGAGAAGTTGTATTTGTGGGGAGAGTAGTTTGAGTTTACATAGTAAAGGGGTTGTCAGGGACTTACAAAAGCTCGTTGGTCCACTGGGGTATGATTAGAAATTGAAAAAAATGTATACTCATCTCCGTGATAGAAAAATTTAGACAGCCCAATTGACAACTTTTATCTCAATCCCTGTGAACCTATACCTGCAGTATGTAATATTGATTGTATTGAACAGTGGAACACAATAAATATATATATATACTTGTGGCAATTTTTGCACTTAAGCGTTGTATACATCAGGATAACTTTTTAATCCTGTGACATATGACAAAAATATCATGTGTAAAGTGCCTACGTTGGAATCAAACACTGAGGTAAGACAGAACACTTACTAGAACTGTCAATGTGTATCTTCTATTGTATCTCTTCATCCACATACCCCTTGTTCTCCCTCCCTTCTTCATAGACTTCTATAAGCAGCATTAAACCCGATCCCTCAGTGGCTGTAATTGCAATACAGATTTCAAAAAGTTTTTCAGAGTACATGATAAGTTTAGGAAATGGAGTGGGATGCAATGAAAAGAGCCTAAATAGTGAGGAAAAAATACTGCATAACAAAGTTTCTCATATTCACTCGTATTACTGATTTATGCTAAATTTGTTGAAAACTTTATGGCTATCTTATTATTACTTAAGATAAGTATTTTTCAGTTACTTATTTTTCATTTTCTTTCCTTTCCACTATTTAAAATGTTCCTGACACCTCAGACAGTTTCAGTTTCCCATGTTAATTTACTCACAGCATGCATTTAGCTGACACCTCTTACAGACCTCTCAGTGTTAATTTCCTTTCCATCACACTTTTGAAATGCATAGCCCTAATATTCTTAAACCATACTATAATTTTTCCAGCATGTAATAAAGACACATCTAGACTTATTTTCACAGTATCTGTACATACAGTAAATCACACGAGTAATGTTAGCTAAATGGGAAATGTGCTAAACTGAGCACAAGGGAAATGTAGGTAATGCCACCGGGTCCTATTGTAGACACAGCAAAGTACTAGCAATAGATAACAAGAACGAATAAATGTGATTCTGGTTTCTAAAAAAATTACATTTCTATATCACAGCAATATATTGAGCTTCGGTACTCTATCTCCATTAGTACCACATAAATAATTCTGTAGGAGGACTTACACTTATCATCCATAACATTGAAACCACCTGCATAGTGAAGTGTAGTGCCAACAGATAAGCTCTTACTTATCAAGATACAGTATGATCTTCACAAGAGCTACTTAGATGTCCTCTGGTATCCAACACCAAAATATTAGCAATAGATCCTTCAGGTCCTGTATGCTGTGAGGCCATGGGTTGGACTTGCTTTTCCAGCACATCCCACAGATATTTAATCAGATTAAGATCTAGGGATTTTGGAGGCCAGGTCAACACCTTGAACTCTTTAAAACATTTCTGAACAATTTTTTCAGGGTGATGGGTATCATTATTTTAATGA
Organism: Phyllomedusa bahiana; assembly: GCA_025379985.1. Classification (NCBI taxonomy): domain Eukaryota; kingdom Metazoa; phylum Chordata; class Amphibia; order Anura; family Hylidae; genus Phyllomedusa; species Phyllomedusa bahiana. The sequence goes on along the minus strand of JAODAL010002274.1, from coordinate 98,991 downwards.
AAAAGCCACTGCGATTAGGAAGTAATGTTGTCATGAAGTCTAGTTGAACTAAAACAATGTTTAGGTGATTCATGTCAAAGTACCATTAACATGAATGATAGAATCAAAGGTTTCCCAGCATGATATTGATGAATGCATCTCTCTGCCTCTTTAGGCTATCCAGTTTTCACATTGTGCATCATTATTCCATCTCTTCTATTAGAAAGCTTTTCACATACTTCAATTCATTCACATTATTTAAGGAAACATGGTATTGCCCTTTTCTTCCATTGCTTTGTTGTCCAGTTCTTATGCTCATGTGCCCATTGTAGACCCTTGAAGCTGTAGACGTCCAGCAGGTCAGCATGGGCGCTCTAATCTTTCTGTGGCAACGCATAAAGCTGTGATGCTTGTGTGTTCTGACATCTTTCTCATATAGCCAGCTTAACTTTTTCAGCAATTTTGCTACAACAGTTTTTCTGTGGAATTGGACCAGTTGGAGTAGCCTTCATTTACTCTGTATATCAATGAGATTTAAGCCTTTATTACTCTGTTGGTGGTTCACTTGTTGTCCTTCCTTGGACCACTTTTTGGCAGATACTAACTACTGTATGCTGGTAAAACCTACCATTCTTGAGATGCTTTGACCTTGCCTACAAGCTGTAACCATTTTTCAAATGTCAGAGTATCTTAGATTCTTATGCTTGAACATTTTGATGGCTGCAAGAACTGACTGATTCATTTGCTGCCTTAGGCCATGTTCACACGGCTTATTTTGGGGCATATTTCAGTCCGTAATTTGCGCCATACTGCGCGAATTACGGGCTGAAATACGTCCTGGTCATTACGGTAATCCACAGTTCTCATAGAGAACTATGGATTACGTCTCCTCTCCCTGCTCGCAAAAATCCCGGGGAGCGGGGAGAGAAGTGACATGCTACTTATTCACGGCGTATACGCCCAGTCCCGCTCCCGCCCCCGTACACACGGCGTAATTGCGGGGCGAAATACGTCCCGCAATTAAGTCGTGTGAACATGGCCTTATACTCATTACTCATGACACTTGCCATTGTAACATTATATAAATGATATAAACGTCATTTCTTAATGTTTTGCATGATCGGTAAATATTATTTTTCATTTGTTTTTAACCTTCCACAAGTCAGTTAAAATCATACCTATCTGTATTCTGGGAAAGCAACTAATATGCTTACAATATGCTTCTAACACATCAACTTCAAAAACTTGCTGTTTACTTGCTGCCTAATTTATTCCACTCTTTGACAGGTACAACATAGGTACTATAACAAATTGCATTTGTTGTAGCCTTTTATTTCCATCAAATATGACATGCAGGCTGCATTGTTAACATCATGTCTAATCATGTCTAATATCAGTAATATGGTACCATACACATAATGCGACATGTATGAATGGGGCTGTGTCATTTTTTTGCCGTATCTTGCACCAAAAAACTGTCTTAGCCCTGTTCTATAGAAATATGAACACTCGTACGCCAAAACCTGTGCCAGACACGGCCCTTTTGAGTGCGCCAAAGATATGCTATCCTGCGTGCCAAAGATATTCTATGCGCCAAAGATATGCTATGTTATGCTATGCAAGGCATACCACATGCCGGATTTATGAACACACATACAACAGGTTGATACATACGGTCGCATTCTACAATCCTCTATATCAATTTAGAACTGGCATGGCGGGGCCAAGTTTCATACATGTTGCCCATAATTCTTAATTAAAAGGGCTGTCTCGGGAAAGGAACCTCTGTCCACATGCAATGATATGGCATACAAACCATATAGAGTGGGAACTCTCTTTATATTGCAATGTCTTCTTGATGATGTTCTTAATTGAGCAGTAGATACAATTAGACCTACACAATGGTTCACACTTCCACTGGAAGCTTTGCTTATGACAAAAAATACACTTAATAGAAGATAATATAATTGCTCTCCTACAGATAGGTTTGGTGCTCCCACTGAGGTGTACTAGGCAACTGTAAAAAGCACAAACCATAAAGGGGTGCACAAAAATCTAGTTGCCCTTTTGAAAAGTGATTGATGCATAATGCTAGCAAAGATATTAATGCTAAGGATTTCTACAGTTACCTTCAAGCACTAAATTAAAGACTTCCAATATCCATGCTACCACAAGAGGCATTTTTTACTTTTTTAGTAAAACAATTAGACAACCAGTCACTGATGAAAAGCTGCTCAAACTTAACTTTTACTTATATTGCATTTAAAACCAATATCAACAATTAAAGTTCCTATATAGGTCCCCTGAGTATATACAAAGATTACATTGGGGTACAGGATATTAGGGATAAACCAGAAGACAAACATATGCATAAACCAACAGGCAGTTATTCATCACTAATGAGACCCCTCAGGAAGATGTATATTGTGTCATCACAACATTCTTATCCATAGCAGATAATAGGAGTTTCTTTCTTCAGCTGGACTCCAGAGTTCACTATAGGACTAATCAGGACTTGAAAACGCGAAATGAAATATTATCAGAGACCCTAAAAAGAAAATGCAACCTCTCTACATCAAAAGATGCCGCCATTTATTTTGGGGTGATATTCACTGAAGCTATTATACACACTGCTATTGATTACCATAGCACAACTATCTTTTTGCTGCTCCTTTTTCTGACCTTATCCAAGCTCGGAGTGGTCTTCAGGGGAACGAGTTGGGTGGATCCCCGAGCTTGACAGACTTGGAGTTTCTTTTGAACTACATATACATCCTTGAATGACAGACAGAAAAACAGGCAAAAAGCAGACGATAAGAGGAATGTACAGTAGCAGTAGAGTGGGCCCCCGGAATCAACTCCCCGAGTGTGCCCCAAAATCAACTCCACTGGTCGGCTCACAAAATGAAATTCTACTAGTGGGCCCTAGGCAACCCTGTCCAACACTGGCTAAACCTGAGTTTTAATTCTCCTAAAAAAGTGCCATTAAGCTGCAGGTGAACGGTACTTTTAGTCACCCTAAGTCACTAAGATACTTGACCACTACTAAGCACAATCACTTGTACAATACCATACCAATACCAAAGTATTGCAGCAATGCATTCTAATATGGCTCTTCTAACATTCCAGACTTCTTTCTTTCCTTGCACCACTAGGTTTAAGGTGGGAAGAAGAAAACTATGTTTAATCATTACTTCAACTACTATAGATTACACTAATTATTCCTCTCATTAAGGAATCTCATTATCAATCCAAAGTTTTCATTTGGATAACGGTAGTAGTAACTATGTATAGAAGAGGAAGTGTTTACTAATTTTATGAATGAGATATCATGTGATCATTTGTTACTACTTAAGCAGGAGGAGGAGTGCATAGCGCATGCTTGAGAAAGGAATAATCTCATTCCGAAACGTCGCAGGGCAAATGTGCATTAGCTCTGTTACGAGTCCAGCCAGTCGAACCTGAGGACTCGCTGAGGAATGGTTTACACCAAAGATGGATGGACTATATATGCTAAGTACTTCCAAGTTTTAATCTTTTGCTGTATTACAAGAAATTTTGATGTGAAGATTTTTTGGATTATATAAAGAGTTTATAAATTACTAGTTTTGCCTCTATGTTGCATATTGTTGAAGGGAAATACCTATCTACAGGAGGCATATACCTACCTATAGGAGGCAAATACATACCTACAGGGAACATATATATCTGTACCTACAGGGGGATGTATATCTACCTACAGGGTGCATATCTGTACCTACTGACGGCATATACATCTATCTACAGGGGCCCTATATACCTACTTACCAGAGCCCTACATACCCACCTACAGAGGGCATATACCTACTTGAAAGGGGACTTTATTAACCTACAGGGGATTTAAATACTGATGTACTAGAGGTTTATATACATAACTACTGGGGGGCCTCTATACCTACCTATGGATTGGGGGATCTGTATTCCTACCTACCTACCTACCTACCTACCTACCTACAAGGGCCCTTTATACCTACCCACATACCTATAGGGAACCTATTTAACTACCTAGTAGGGACCTATATTTTTACTTATTGGGGAGGTCTGTATAACTACCTATCTACTTAGTAGGGGACCTAGATACCTATCTATTGGGGGGGCTATAAGTCCACCTACCTAATGGGGCACTATACACCTACCTAATTGAGGATTGCCTACCTAAAAGGAGTATTCCCTATCTGCCTACCTAGTCTGGGGGTGTGCCTACATACTATCCTGGGAGATTTAACTACCTCCTATATTGGTAGACTAAAATTTGGTGCACAAATGGGGCATAGCTGTTTGGGAGCATTTTTACTGTTAGAAGCACAAAGGGGTCATTATTACCATTTAGGCCACTAAAGATTGGGAGCTTGTATAGAGATAGTACAGGGATAGGAAAGTGCTGAATAGTGAGGAGTCTAAGATGTTTGTTTTGTAAATTCTACAATAAAGGGTCGTGGCCCGTCTGGGACAGATGGAGGAAAAAAAAGAGAGGACAACTCATCAGAAAGAGAACAGCTCCTCAGAGATGTCTCCTGTATGTCACTGAATGTAATTTTACTGTAATCACTTATAAGTCTGCAGAGCCTATGTGTTGTGCTATTATTCAGTCACTATGTGGTGTTGATACAGTATGTGGTCATGGTGTGGCAGTATTATTTGGTCACTATGTGCTGGTGATATGTGGTCTAAGTAGGATATTGGTAATATTAACCTTGGGATTCTGGTTTAGTGTAGCAGTGTTAGCAGTCGTAACTGTATGACTATTTAGTATTTTTATTGGTAGAACAATGTGTTAAAGCTTTTTGTATATTCAGGCTCTGGTTAATGGTGATGCACTGTGTCACAGCATGGCACAACATGTTAAGGGGGGGGGGATATTTTCGTCCCGCCCTGAGTGCAACTTAGCCTAGGAACGGGAACATGTCTAATGTCTTCTAAATGTATGCATGCCTAATTTTCTACATAAATATTTGCCACATGAATTTCCCCTAGATACTGTAACTCAATAAATATATTCACAAAACTTTAACAAATTAGAAATAAACTAAATAAAGCCAACTATAACTAGATTTATTTCTCTAAAGTAATTACCTTACAATTTCATTGTTATACACTAACATAATAAAGCAATATATCCTTTATTTACAGGGTCCAGTTGTGCAGTAAATTTAAGAAAGGCATAGAAAACATCTAAAACAGTGGGTTTAGATATTACCTGAGGTGACCTGACCATTCTTTTAACCGCAATTAAAGCATATAACTTGATTAGGGGCTGTTGCATATATTGCATTTCAACCTTTTTCATTGAATGGGAATTCCTTTAAAGGAATTTTGTCACTATGCAGTTTCACAGAGCCACAGCCAGCTTTAGACTCACACTTTCTGTGTAGGCTGTGGGTGGGTGTATAGCAATGATTGGCATATCAGCTCTGCTGTTCTCTGCTACTCCTGTTACACTGACATGAGTGCAATAAATTTACAAAGTATATTGCACAAGGCTGCAGAGTTCTAAAGAGTCAATACTTGTCATTTAGTTAGGAAAACAAAGTCCGTTGCTAAAGATAAGACTTTGCAGGTAGTGACTAACCATGATCGTTACGGACTGACTGTAGCTTAGAGTAATGAGAGATAAGAGAGAGCAGGGAGAGGTAGGGAGAGATGGTCGGTAAGGGTAGATAAAATCTTCTTTATCTCCATTACACATTGGTATAATCCTGCCTGTACTCATAATGAGGAGACTGCAGAATTTCAGGATTTTTTAAAAATGATACTGATATTTAAAAAAAAAAAAAAAAAGACACAACCAAAAATGTGTTTACCATAAAAACACAAGTTAAATAATAGGTTATTTTCTGATGACACATTCCATTTACTTTTGCAATTGGTTTGCATTGCCTAAATAATTTAGTATAGAAGCTATGAGCTAATCTGTGCGTGTCTAGAGCTATTTCTGCAGCAAGTGGTCTGGCCACACCAACTTTGCTGTGGTTATCTGCCTGATACTTCATATAGCCCTGATGGGACAAGCCCCATGGATGGGACTCGTCCCCTGTGCTGTGATTGGCTGCCTGCACTCTCTTGTCTATGAGCTGTGTAAAATGAAAGGGAAATGGCTACTGTCTGTGTCTGTGTTCTCATTGCCTTTCAATGTACCCTGAGCTGTGTAATAATGGCTGCTGAACTCCTCTTTCTCCCAGTGATAGCTTTATGTGAAGGATCTGGGCAATTACTGAGTCTCTAGCTGCTAGATTCACTACCACCCTCCCCATATAACACAGCTTTATACACAGAGAGTATGGCACAGCTCTGCCGACCCCCTGCAATGGTCAGTTCTCATGATTGCAGAGCTGTCACCTCCCTCCACAAGCTCCTTGTAACTAGGACACCTACATTGCTGTAAACAGGTATACATACAGCCTGAACTAATTGAACAAATGTGAGAAATGCATTTCTCACATTTGTTTCATCAGTTCAGGCTGTATGTATAACTGCTTACAGCAATGAAGTTGTTCTGTGTGAGGGAAGGTAATGAAGAGGATGTCACAGCCCTGCAGACATGAGAACCAGTGCAGGAGGTCTGCAAAACTGTGACATCATCTCCATTCCACTGCTCACACAGAATGATGATGTCATCAATCTTCTGTAAGGGAAGCATGCTGGGAGGGGGAGACCTCCATGGATTGAAGCTGTAAGAAGAGGGGAAAACATAGTTCATGAAAGCCGTAATGAGAAAACCCTTTAAGCTTAAAACCCTTAAGGCCCGGCATTTTTTTTGTGCATTTCGTTTTCCCATCCTAGCCTTCCAGAGCCATAACTTTTTTATTTTCCATCATAACATAGAGGGCTTTTATTTTGCGGGACAAGATGTACTTTCTAATGGTGTATATTCCTGTGCTATTGAATATACTGGGAAACAGTGTGCCCTGACCACAGGCTTACTATACAGACAGCCCAGAGACTGCTCTAGGGCTGACTGTATAGGCTCCATCGAGTCACCGGGCTTACCAGTGACCCGATGGAGAGGGGATCCCTTGATTGTGCGTCAAAATAACCCCTTCTCCGGGGTCAAAGCCTGGTCAGGGCTTCTTCCAGTCTCTGTTGTTCACAGACTGCTCTAGGAGCTGTTAACTACAACTTTGTTCCTAAAGCAGCTGCAGCCCTAGGAGCCGCAAAACTTCTCTTTCTGCAGCGATGCCTTTTGACGTTGCTGAAGAACGGCCTGCACCGCCTGCCGTCAGTGAGCAGTCATTAAGGGGTTAAAAAAGAGTATTACTTTTTATTTCACTGCTTTCCAAGAGCCATCATTTTTGAGAAGTCAGGTCTCTTTATCAGGCATAATACAACAAGTTATCAGTATATATATATATATATATATTAAGAGACCAAGGGGTATAGTGGTTGACTGGAGATAATGTATGTATCACCGAGGTGGCTGGCCTCGGTGATATAAAAAACCCTTTAGTTTGTCGCCAGCGATGTTATGTTGCTGAACCATTTGTTATTGTGGTCTGGGAGCGGCCGGAGAGTCGGGTGGAAAGGTCGCTCCCATACTCCAACCTGGGCCCTACCAGGCATATGTGAGGCAGCTGACACAGCTCAGGGTGGAACAGAGCAAAGCTGGAGGCTTTAGAGAGCTGTGAAGACATCAAGCTGCCAAGTGTTGCTGTGGAATCTGTGCCACTGACCTGGTGAGGCTGTTCCTTAATTTACCATTTTCTGTCATTCCTGAAGAAAAGACTGTGTTTGAACTGGTTCTGTTCACAAGCTTAAAGAGAACCTGTCACATAGGTTTTGTCCCCCTTGCTGAGGACAGCACAAGCCAGTGTCAGACCTGCTGTTCCCAACACTGTGCCCCTTATTCTGTAAGATGCAGCAGTTTTAGAGCATTTACCCTTCAAGTCTTATTCATGAGTAGGTGTTATCCCCGCCCACCAAAGGCTAGCCCCACCCACTGACAGTTATTGGCCGGGTTTGAAAAAAACTGACTCTTTGAAGGACTCTTTGAATGACTCTTCTGGCTGAAAACTGCAGATTTGCGCATTAAATACACGAAAACTACAGCATCTTACAGAATAAGGGACCAGCAGGAAACAGCTTCTGCACTGCTTGTTCGTCCTACCAGGGGGGGCATAAACTATGTGACAGGTTCTCTTTAAGTAAGGGTTTTGTTGGGGTTTTGGTCGTCCAGGAACAAAAACTTTTTTAATGTTTGCCCCTTAAAATTGGGTCTGCACTTCCCCCATACAACCACTGAGCTGAAAATCCCACTATCTTTTTAAATAATTATATTAAATATATAAAATTTTAAATATAAATAAATATATAGAAAAATATAAAATAATAAATATATATAAAACTCCCCGGCCACTTTATTAGGTACACCATTAGTAAGGGGTTGGACCCCTTTTCCCTTTCAGAACTCCCCAAATTTTTTCGGGGCAAGATTAAACAAGGTGCTGGAAGCATTCCTCTGTTTCAAGAAACCATCTGGATGTTCAGCTTTATGACATGGGCCTTATCCCTGAAAGTACCATCAATGTTGGGTACATTGTGGTCATAAAGGGTGGAAAATGGTCAGCAACAATACTGGTAGGCTGTGGCGTTGCAACGTGCCAATGGTACCAAGGGGCCAAAAGTGCCAAGAAAATATTCCCCACACCAGACAAACCCCCACCACCCCTGAACCGTTTTATACAAGGCAGGATGGATCCTGTTTCATGTTGTTGACGCCAAATTTGACCCCACATCCGAATGTCGCCCGAGAAATCGGATCTCAGACCAGGCAATGTTTTTCCAATCTTTTTAATGTCCAATTGATGAGCTTGGGAAAAATTTGGGGCTCATTTTCCCTGTTCTTAGCTGAAAGGAGTGGCACCCCCCGGGGTGGTCTTTCTCTTGCAGCCCATCTGCCTCAAAGTTCGCCGTACTGTGCGTTCAGAGATGCTCTTCTGCCTACCTTTGGGTTGTAACGGGTGGCTATTTGAGTCACTGTAGCCTTTCTAACAGCTCGAACCAGTCTGCCCATTCTCCTTTGACCTCTGGCATCAACAAGGCATTTCCGCCCACAGGACTGCCGCTCACTGGATGTTTTTTCTTTTCGGACCATTCTTTGAAACCCTAGAGAAAGGTTGTGGTGAAAATCCCCGGGATCAGCAGTTTGAAATACCAGACCAGCCCTTTGGCACCAACAAACCATGCCACATTCAAATGCACTCAAATCACCTTTCTTCCCCATACTGATGCTCGGTTTGAACTGCAGGATATTGTCTTGACATGTCTAATGCCTAAATGCCTGAGTTGCCGCCCTGTATTGGCTGATTAAAATAAGTGTTACGAAGAAATTTGGACAGGTGTACCTAATAAAGTGGCCGGTGAGTATATATACACACAATAGAGCAGTCACAGTTAAAAAAAGAAAGAACAGATTAAGTCAAAGAGTAAATCTTTAATTAGTTTACAGATAAGTAGTGTGGAAGTTTTATTGTCTCTAAATTGATGTTCAGTTTTGCCCCCACCCCCCCCTCCCCCTCCTATCTGTGGGCCAGATTCCTGAGATGTGATAGTGTACCATAAATCTCAGGGCAAAGAGATCGGATGATACCTTTTAGAGGCTGAGTATACTTGATGGTAAGCTTCGGAGAGTACTAGCTTTTTTTTGGCAGACATAATGTTATGCAAAAAAACTGGTAATTCAGACTTTTTATACACATAAGACAAAGGTCTTCAAAGGATCTTAAAGGGAATATGTCGACAATGTTTTCTTAACTTATTATATCAACACTGATCCATTTTCTTTACTTCTTAGCCGTTTTCATTTTCTGATTGTAGATTTCTCAATTCGGCCGTCTATATATGATTGTGGGGACCGCATTCTTGCCTGCACTGCTTTAACAGCAGTCAGAGAGATACTTTACAGCAGCTTCATGCACATAGGAGCCTTAAAGGGGTTTTATCGTTACAAAGATCATGTCTCAGATTATGGGGACAGTAAAAATAAGCACTTTTGTAATTGGGTTGCATTACCTCTGTCACTTAGTTTAGCAGATATCAGCTTCTCTGTAAATCTGTATTCTGTTTCTGCTGTTGCTCTGTTGCTGATCGGAACGCCCCCTGGTCGATTCACTAGGACCGCCCCTGCACTGTGATTGGCTGGCTGACATTTCATTCACCTGTTGGATACTCCCTCTAGAAGGGAATGGGCCTGGCCATGCACTCCCCAGAGCGGGTGATTGACTGCCTGCACACTCTGTTTTACCCCCCCCCCCCCCTGAGTTTTAAAATTGATGTGAAACCAAGGTTTGGCTCTATGTACATCCCCGCTCTTGGGAGTCTGGGCAATGATGCTGTTTTAAAGGGCTTTTGCCAAGAGGTTGTTTCACCTCCTCACAGGTCCAGTCCTTAAGCTGCTACTTTGAAAAGAGGGCGTTCTGTTCCTCAGGGCTAATGCAAGCCCCGCCTCCTTATGACGTCATCATTTGTAGTGTATAACATAAGGATTCAACACTGTGTCTACATAAGCTGCTTGTATAGTGCAGTGCTTAGCTGATCCACTCTGCAAGATAAAGGTTAGGAGTTCAAGTCCCATCAGTATTTTTTTTTCTTTTATAAATTGTACACATATGTAAAGATATGAAAATATATGTGTAGACATCTATAATTTTATTCATATACACACATAAAGCTCCCCTATATAGTGTCCCATTGTCACAGTAGTCACAGCAAGCACTTCCAACATATGTGATACAATGCATATATTCTGGGGGATGAGACATGATATAGGGGAGCTATGTATGTGTATATATATATATCATTATAGAGATTGACATATATATTTTAGGTCTCTCTACATATGTGTAGAAATTAGGGGGGGAAAAAAATATACTCTGTGAGGGGACTAGAACTCCAAACCCCTTTGTTGTAAAAGCAATACTCTATCACTGCTCACTGCTCTACCGCTGCACCAACAGCCCAAGTTAGTTACAAGCTGAGCAGAGCCTTCTCTTAAAGCTGATTGCTTCTACCCCCATTGTTTTCACTCACATGTCACTGACAGGAAGCAGAGATCTTTACTTGAAGCTGACATTTGTCCTTGTAGTTGAGTAAAGGTCTCTGCCTGTTGTCAGTACAATTTGGGTGAACACCACTAGAAGTTAAAGCTGTTGGCTTTCAGAGTCATTTGTGTGTAAACTAAGACATATGACAGGTGCTTGCTGGTGTTTGGAGCCTCAAGGCTGCAGACATAAGAAGCATGCAGGAGGCTACAGAGCTGTTATATCCAGACAACAGTTCTTCAGTGAGGGGAGACACGCCTCCTGGGAGGAGAGACATGCCTGCTCACAGGAGAGACACGCCCCTGGATTTCAATCTCAATCTGAGAAAATTAGCTGAACAGCTCAAACGATAACACCCCTTTAAGACTGACTCTGTTCCATTGGCATCTATGGAGAGTGTTCTAGTCATGCTCTGTGACCTGGAAAGAAGTCAGTGTGGGTGTGGGCTTCCTCACCTTCAATTTAACTGACCAGGATATCATCAATGTAACTGTCACGGATGCCTCATCCCGGGTCACGGGAGCATCCGTGCCCCTCTGCCGGTCTGTCCCCCGGGCTACTTACCCGACCACGCTCCTGCTGCAGCCTCTGTCCCGCGGCACGCGTGGCCCCGCTCCCTAGGGTGAGTGCGCGTCAGCAGTGTTAATTTTAAAGGGCCAGCGCACCGGTAATTGGCTATTGCCGGTCGCAGCCCCTATTTAAGCCTGCCTCTTCCTGGTTACCCTGTGCCATTAGCCTACTGAGAAAGCATTCCTGAAGTCTTGTCTATTACCATGTACCGTACCATTTGCCTCCGTTCCTCGACCACGAATCTTGCCGACTGTCCTGACCTTACCGCCTTGTGTTACGCAATTTCTTCCAAGTTCGGCAATACCCTATATGTGGGTGTAAACTGCTGTTTGGGCGCATGGCAGGGTGTATAAGGGAGGGAGTGTTATTTGGCTTTTGGAGCACAGATATTGGTGGGGCCATGTCGCATCTGCAAAGCCCCCAAAGTACTAGAACAGGTGAAACCTTCCAGAAGTTGCCCCATTTTGGATTCAACACCCCTCGGGGTGTATTTTGCATTTTGGGCGCACAGGTGTTCTGTAGGTTTTTTTTTTAGCATTGGTGGGGGGGAGCAGTTCCGCCATTGTTTTTGGGCTTCATTTTGACAGTATTCGCTATACAGGATAATTGATTGGATAACTTTAAAAACACTTTTATTTGACATGGCAAAACACGTTTTTGCTTTGCCGCAGTCTGAGAGGCATAACTTTTTTAATTTTTCTGTTTATGGATCTGTATAGAGACTTTTTTTTGCGGGATGAGATGACGTTTTTATTGGTATCATTTTTTGGGGGACAAGACTTTATGATCGCTTTTAAATCAGTTTTTTGGAAGGCAGGTTGAAGAAAATACTGCAATCCTAGCAGTGTTTTTTATTTTTAATAGCGTTCACCGTGCAGTATCCGTGACAAGTTAGTTTTACTCTGTGGGTTGAGACGATTATGGCGATACCCAATTTATGTAGTTTTTTTTATTTGGAAGCACAATTTTTTTTTTAAAAAGTGTTTTTATTGTGTAAAACAATATTTATGCATCGCTATCTTCTAATAGCCAGAACTTTTTAATTTTTCCGTATACAGAGCTTTGTAAGGACTGACGTTTTAATTGGCATCACTTTGATGTTGATATGAGTTTTTGATGACTTTTTACTCCATTTTATGTGCTGCGGGATGAACAAAAATCGCATTTCTATGACGATTTTTTGGGGATTTTTTTTACGGCGTTCACCGTACGGGTTAACTAACATGACAGATTTATAGGGTGGGTCGTTACGCATGCATCGATATGAAATATGGGTACTGTATTTATTTTTGATCTTTTTTGGGGCGATTGGCGTCTGTAAAGGGGAAAAGGGCGGTGTACGTGTTTTTATTTTATTTTTTGTGTTTGTGTTTTACTTTTTTACACTTTTTTTTACCTCTTCACACTTCTTACACTTTTCCCCAGGGGGAGAATTGCATGAACGATAGTCAGATCGTTCATACAATAGGAGATCAGCATACAGCTTATAGCTGTATACTGGTCTCCATGGCAACTGTCAGTCACGCTGCCCACAATGCATTGTGGGCATCGTGACGTCACCAGACAACCCGGATGCTGTCATTCAGCATCCGGGCTGTCTGGTAGCAGATCAATAGCGGCGGTGAGCGCCGTTACTTCGCCGGGATCGCGGGCAGCAGGAGCTCACTCCTGCTGCCCGCAGCTGCGATGTCGCGTCCACGATGTCGCAACATCGAGGGGTTAATCCTGCCTAATTGAGGGGACCTATACACCCACCTAACTTAGGGGACTTATATAATTATAAGTAAGGAGTTGCTGGAAAAGTGAGGATTCTAATATATTTGTGTCTAAATCTGCAGGGATGAGTGTTGGTCAGGAGAAATCAGCATGAAGGTGTGAACCGGATGGAGAAGAAACCGGAATGTGAACGACTTACTGGAGAAACGTCACATGTGAGTCACTAAATGTGCCTGAAATGTAATCTCTATATACTGCTTTGGGGAGAGCTGGCTATATACTGCTGTGGGGAGAGCTGGCTATATACTGCTGTGGGGAGAGCTGGCTATATACTGCTGTGGGGAGAGCTGGCTATATACTGCTGTGGGGAGAGCTGGCTATATACTGCTGTGGGGAGAGCTGGCTATATACTGCTGTGGAGAGTTATCTATATACTGGCTGGTGGGGAGAACTATCTGTATACTGGCTGGTGGGGAGAGATATCTATATACTGGCTGGTGGGGAGAGCTATCTTAATACTGGCTGGTGGGGAGAGCTATCTTAATACTGGCTGGTGGAGAGAGCTTTCTGTATACTGGCTGGTGGGGAGAGCTTTCTGTATACTGGCTGGTGGGGAGAGCTTTCTGTATACTGGCTGGTGGGGAGAGCTATCTGTATACTGGCTGGTGGGGAGAGCTATCTGTATACTGGCTGGTGGGGAGAGCTATCTGTATACATACTGGCTGTGGGAGAGCTATCTTAATACTGGCTGGTTGTGAGAGCTATCTGTATACTGGCTGGTGGAGAGAGTTATCTGTATACTGGCTGGTGGGGAGAGCTATCTGTATACTGGTTGGTGGGGAGAGCTATCTATCTGTATACTGGCTGGTGGGGAGAGCTATCTTTATACTGTCTGGTGGGGAGAGCTATCTGTATACTGGCTGGTGGGGAGATCTATCTGTATACTGGCTGGTGGGGAGAGCTATCTGTATATTTTGGCTGGTGGGGAGAGCTATCTGTATACTGGCTGGTGGGGAGAGCTATCTGTATACTGGCTGGTGGGCAGCTATCTATCTGTATACTGGCTGGTGGGGAGAGCTATCTATCTGTATACTGCCTGTGGGGAGCTATCTGTCTGTATACTGCCTGTGGGGACCTATATTTATATACCTGCCTAATTGAGGGGACCTATACACCCACCTAACTTAGGGGACTTATATAATTATAAGTAAGGAGTTGCTGGAAAAGTAAAGATTCTAATATATTTGTGTCTAAATCTGCAGGGATGAGTGTTGGTCAGGAGAAATCAGCATGAAGTTGTGAACCGGATGGAGAAGAAACTGGAATGTGAACGGCTTACTGGAGAAACGTCACATGTGAGTCACTAAATGTGCCTGAAATGTAATCTCTTATATGTGTGCAAAGTGTAATGGTTTATATTCAGTAATGCGGTATTATTCAGTCACTATGTGGTGACGAGATGTTTCGGTATTATTCAGTCACTATGTGGTGGTGGTGTTGTGGTATTATTCAGTCACTATGTGGTGGTGGTTGTGGTATTATTCAGTCACTATGTGGTGGTGTTGTGGTATTATTCAGTCACTATGTGGTGGTGGTGTTGTGGTATTATTCAGTCACTATGTGGTGGTGGTGGTGTTGTGGTATTATTCAGTCACTATGTGGTGGTGTTGTGGTATTATTCAGTCACTATGTGGTGGTGGTGGTGTTGTGGTATTATTCAGTCACTATGTGGTGGTGTTTTGGTATTATTCAGTCACTATGTGGTGGTGGTGGTGTTGTGGTATTATTCAGTCACTATGTTTTGTGTTTTTGTTGTGGTGGTGGTGGTTGTTGTGGTATTATTCGGGTGGTGGGGGGTGGGGGAGTCACTATGTTGTTGTGGTGGTGGTGGTGTGTGGGTATTATTCAGTCACTATGTTGGTGGTGGTGGTGTTGTGGTATTATTCAGTCACTATGTGGTGTGGTGTTGGGGTGGTGGTGGTGTTGTGGTATTATTCAGTCACTTTGTGGTGGTGGTGGTGTTGTGGTATTATTCAGTTAACTGTCTGCTGAGCACCTGTGTACACTATCTACCACTATATGGTCACTGTATAGTGGAAGTATGGCAGAGGGATGGGCTAAGCGGCTGTCACATCCCTCGTATTAATTGTTGTGCGACCCTGCTTCCCAATGTTACTTCCCTGCTTCATGCCGACGTCGGCGGCACTTTGTGGTACCTAAGGTATTTTTCGGTCGCAGTTTCAGCACTCGGTCTCAAAAAGGTTCGCCATCACTGACTTAGGGTATCATTACGTTCATTTTCTGATGAAATATATGGCTTTCAGTATTTAAAAACTGAACAATGAAATCATTTAGTGAACTGGGAAACTAGTAAAAATAATAAAAGGTGACTACATTGTTCTGTACTAAAAAGCAATTAATATATTAATCTTCTAAAATTACATTGGATTAAAATAACAAAAGTAAGTGAAATGCCTATTATGTAGCTAAGAAATTTCCTAAGCACATTATGTTAAAGATCTAACATACTATTGCTACTTTTAAGATGTAGAACAATGGAATAAAATAACTGTGACAATTGTTCCAGAATTATGGCTCAGTTTGCATCAAAAAGTTAGCATAGATGCCTTGCAACACAGTACAGTTTGTAAGGCTGAAAAGACATACAGTATATCCAACCATATCAGCCTATTATCCTGCTGTACTGATCAAGAGCATGGCAAAAAAAAAAATCGATGAGTTGAAAGCTGATTGTCTTCATCTGAGTTTTTCAGTCACCTCACGTCTACAAAATGTTGGGATAAAAAGCAATTAGAAACAAAATGTAATGTTTTAAAAGGACTTTATTGCAGAAAAAAATTAAATTGAAAAAAAACTTAAATGGGGTGGATCTAAGGGGATGTGAGGCATGTGAGGAACACCAGAGAAACTGAGGACTTGGATCAGGAAGAACACCAGAGGGACTACGGAGCAGGAATACAGGAACAAATGTTCAGGAGACAGGACACGGGGACGGATGTCCAAAAGACAGCATAGAGGGACGGATGTCCAATAGAACATACAGGGACGGATGTCCAACAGACAGCACACAGGGATGGATGTCCAACAGACAGCATACAGGGATGGATGTCCAACAGACAGCATACAGGGATGGATGTCCATCAGACAGCATACAGGGACTGATGTCCAGCAGACAGGATACAGAGATGAATGTCCAGCAGACGGGATTCAGGGACAGATGTCCAGCAGATACCATACAGGGACAGATGTCCAGCAGATACCATACAGGGACGGATGTCCAACAGACAGGATACAGGGACGGATGTCCAACAGACAGGATACAAGGACAGATGTCCAACATGCAGGATACAGAGACGAATGTGCAGCAGACAAGATTCAGGGACAGATGCTCAGTATATGGGCTGGGCCGTATTTGCCACTAGGCACTCGTGGGCATGTGCCTAGGGCGGCACCCTGCAGGGGGCGGCACCCGGCTCTAGACAGAATGTGCACTTGTGTGTTTTTTTTTTTTTTTTTTTTTAATACGTCCCTACCTCCCTCCCCAGCGGTGTCTCTCCAGCCGGTAGGGGGTGGGGGGATGAGTGTAGGGAGTTGAGTGGTGGCTGCTGCTTCTGCTTATCAAGTGTCCTATCTTGGCAGGGATCGCAGATCACAGCAGCGGAGCCGCCCCCTGCACAGAGCTCTCCCGTCTGAGCGCTTTGAAAGACTCAGCCAGAGCTCACTGTCGGGACAGAGAGGAGGGGGAGGGGCGCTCTCAGCACGGCACTCTGCAGAATCAGGAAGCTGCTGTTGCTGTTCCCTGCTGTGACTCCCCCCTCCTCTATGGCTTGTGAACACCGTGCTGAGACTGGCATGGTATCAGGTACACTGTGTGTTTGTTTATATGTTTAGGAACAAAGGGGATGCGTGTACATGGTTGTATGGGTGCGTGCATGTATACATGGTTGTATGGGTGCGTGCATGTATACATGGTTGTATGGGTGCGTGCATGTATACATGGTTGTATGGGTGCGTGCATGTATACATGGTTGTAGGGGTGCGTGCATGTATACATGGTTGTATGGGTGCGTGCATGTAAACATGGGTGCGTGCATGTATACATGGGTGCGTGCATGTATACATGGTTGCATGGGTGCATGCATGTATACATGGTTGCATGGGTGCGTGCATGTATACATGGTTGTGTATGTGTGTGGGGATGTATACATGGTTGTGTGTGGGGATGTATACATGGTTGTGTGTGTGTGTGGGGATGTATACATGGTTGTATGGGTGCGTGCATGTATAGATGGTTGTATGGGTGCGTGCATTTTTACATGTTTGTGTATGGGTGCGTGCATGTATACATGGTTGTGTATGGGTGCGTGCATGTATACATGGTTGTGTATGGGTGCGTGCATGTATACATGGTTGGGTGTGGGTGAGTGCATGTATGCATGGTTGAGTAAGGGTGTGGGGATGTATACATGGTTGTGTATGTGTGTGGGGTTGTATACATGGTTGTGTGTGTGTGTGGGGATGTATACATGGTTGTATGGGTGCGTGCATGTATATATGGTTGTGTATGGGTGCGTGCATGTATACATGGTTGTGTATGGGTGCGTGCATGTATACATGGTTGTGTATGGGTGCGTGCATGTATACATGGTTGTGTATGGGTGCGTGCATGTATACATGGCTGTGTATGGGTGCGTGCATGTATACATGGTTGTGTATGGGTGCGTGCATGTATACATGGTTGTGTATGGGTGCGTGCATGTATACATGGTTGTGTATGGGTGCGTGCATGTATACATGGTTGTGTATGGGTGCGTGCATGTATACATGGTTGCGTGGGAGTGTGTACATGGTTGCATCGGTGCGTACATGGTTGCGTGGGTGCGTGCGTACATGGTTGAGTGGGTGCGTGCGTACATGGTTGCGTGGGTGCGTGCGTACATGGGTGCGTGCATACATGGGTGCGTGCGTGCGTGGGGGGGTGCGTGCATACATGGGCATGGGTGGGTGCGTGATTACATGGGCTTGGGTGGGTGCGTGCATACATGGGCTTGGGTGGGTGCGTGCAGGCATGGGTGGGTGCGTGCATACATGGGCATGGGTGGGTGCGTGCATACATGGGTGCGTGCGTACATGGGCATGGGTGCGTGCGTACATGGGCATGGGTGCGTGCGTGCGTACATGGGCATGGGTGCGTGCGTACATGGGCATGGGTGGGTGCGTGCGTACATGGGCATGGGTGGGTGCGTGCGTACTTGGGCATGGGTGCGTGCGTGCGTACTTGGGCATGGGTGGGTGCGTGCGTGCGTGCGTACATCGGCATGGGTGCGTGCGTACATGGGCATGGATGCGTACTTGGGCACGAGTGCGTGAATGTATGTGTACATGGAGGTGAGAGACATGGGGTGCTGGGGGGTGAGATGTGGGTACCAGGAGGTGAGAGACATGTGGGGGGAGGGTTGAGAAATGTGGGGTGCTGGAGGTGAGAGACATGTGGTGGGGGAGAGACGTGGGGTGCTGGAGGTGAGAGACATGTGGTGGGGGGAGAGATGTGGGGTGCTGGAGGTGAGAGACGTGGTGGGGGGAGAGATGTGGGGTGCTGGAGGTGAGAGACGTGGTGGGGGGAGAGACGTGGGGTGCTGGAGGTGAGAGATGTGGTGGGGGGAAAGACGTGGGGTGCTGGAGGTGAGAGACGTGGTGGGGGAAGGGGGGAGAGACGGGTGCTGGAGGTGAGAGACGGGGAGAGGGGAGAGACGTGGGGTGCTGGAGGTGAGAGACGTGGTGGGGGGAGGGTGGGAGAGACGTGGGGTGCTGGAGGGGAGAGACATGTGGGGGGAGGGTTGAGAGATGTGGGATCCTGGAGGTGAGAGACGTGGGGGGAGGGTTGAGAAATGTGGGGTGAGGTGAGAGACGTGGGGGGAGGGTTGAGAAATGTGGGGTGAGGTGAGAGACGTGGGGGAGAGTCGTGGGGTGCTGGAGGTGAGAGCCATGTGGTGGGGGGAGAGACGTGGGGTGCTGGAGGTGAGAGACATGGTGGGGGGAGAGATATGGGGTGCTGGAGGTGAGAGACATGTGGTGGGGGGAGAGACGTGGGGTGCTGGAGGTGAGAGACATGGTGGGGGGAGAGACATGGGGTGCTGGAGGTGAGAGACATGTGGTGGGGAGAGGGGGGAGAGACGTGGGGTGCTGGAGGGGAGAGACGTGGTGGGAGGGGGCAGAGACGTGGGGGGAGAGGGGAGAGACGTAGGGTGCTGGAGGAGATAGACGTGGGGGGGGGGGAGAGACGTGGGGTGCTGGAGGTGAGAGACATAGGGTTCTGGGGGAAGGGGGGGAGAGACGTAGGGTGCTTTAGGTGAGAGACGTAGGGTTCTGGAGGAAGGGGGGAGAGATGTGGGGTGCTGGAGGTGAGAGACATAGGGTTCTGGGGGAAGGGGGGGAGAGACATGGCATGAGGGGAGGCCGATATCCCTATCTGGCCAAGGAGGAAGGGCCTGTGAGGAAAAGGTCGTGTATATAGTTAAAGTTTAAAGCAGGAAAACTGGGAGAGGCCGGGGAAAGAACCCCACTTCAGTGCTGGTGCGTGTCTGCCGAAAAGGCATCGGCCTATGAAGCAACAGGAAAAGTCAGCAAGAGGCTTAGTGGAAGAGCCACTAGAGTGGTCAGGTAGAAGCAGTGAGGTGGACCATAGAAGAACCCCTCGGGAATGTGTGTATACTGAAGAGCCTGCTGGATGCTGAGACACGAGCGATCTGGTTGTTCTGCGACGATCGCTGCAAGACTGAAGTAAAAGCCTCGTTTATCCCGGTCAGTTGTTGTGTCAAGTTATTTCAAATGCCGGTGCACCACAGAGAGTCCCACACCAGACCTCTCCCTGCAATACAAGAAGAACCTGAGGACATCAGGGAAACCTGGAGGTGAGGGTAGTTGCTCCAGGCATCGGCAAGTCACCCCATACCCCCCCTCTGCTAGCAATACCAGGGGAACCTGAGGGTGCGGGTGGTTGTTTCTGGCAATAGGTGCCACCAACACTACCCCATACCCTCTCTGCGTGAGCAAGGCCAGGGGAACCTGGGGGTGCGGGTGGGTGCTACAGGCAACGGGTGGGCGCCGCCGCAAGATACCCCAGAGACTACATTAGACAAGGTACCCTGGAAATTGTATGTATGTATGTGTGTGTATATATATTATAATAAATAAAATATATATAATATATATATTTTAACACAGACACACTACACACTTAGGGTGAGCTCACATGATGGTTTTTCGGCATACGTATATTACACATCGACGGATGTCCAACAGGTGGGATATAGGGACAGATGTCCAGCAGGCAGGACACAGGGACGGATGTTAAGCAGGCAGGATACAGAGACAAATGTCCAGCAGGGAGAATACAGGAACAGGCAGAAATAAAACAGGAATCCAGATGGGCAGTAGTCAGAGTACAGCTCAAAATAACTTAACACAGTGCCATCAATGTCTAAACCGCTAGCAACAAAATTAAGTACACCCTTAAGTGAAAATGTACAAATTGTGCCCAAAGACATAGTATTTTGTGTGGCCACCATTATTTTCCAGCACTGCCTTAACTCTCTTGAGCATGGAGTTCACTAGAGTTTCACAGGTTGCCACTGGAATCCTCTTCCAGCCCTCCATGATGACATCAAGGAGCTTATGGATGTTAGATACTCCACACATGTTCAATAGAGTTTAGATTTAGAGACATGCTTGGCCAGTCTAGACCCTTTACCCTAATTTTGTTTAGCAAGGCAATGGTTAGCATGGAGGTGCATTGAGATCATTATCATGTTGGAATACTGCCTTGGGTCTTAGTTTCCGAAGGGAGGGGATCATGCTTTCCTTCAGTATGTCACAGTACATGTTGGCATTCATGGTTCCCTCAATGAACTGTAGCTCCCCACAGCCAGCAGCACTCATGCAGCCCCAAACAATTACACTCCCACCACCATGTTTGACTGTAGGCACATTTGCCTTTGTACTCCTCACCTGGTTTCTGCCACACATGCTTGACACCATCTGAACCAAATATGTTTCTTGGATTCATCAGACCACAGAACATGGTTCCAGTAATCCATGTCCTTAGTTTGCTTGTCTTCAGCAGACTTTGTGGGCTTTCTTGTGCATCATCTTTACAAGAGGCTTCATTATGGGATGACAGAAATGCAGACCAATTTAATCCCTTTCCCCTGAAGCCAGTTTTGACCTTCCTGACAGTGCCCAATTTTTTTTAAATCTGTCATGTTTCACTTTATGTGGGAATAATTTTTTTATACTTTTACCTATCCATGTGATTCAGGGAATGTTTTCTCGTGACATATTGGGCGACATGTATGAACGCGCTTTTCGCCTGTTTTTTGGCGTAACCTGCGCTTCACCAGCCCGAATCCCCTGTCGGACGCAGGGATGCGATGTTGGGCAACGCCACTTTCAGCTGCGTCCCCGCATGAAGGGGCGTGCAGTGGGCGTGTAATGGGCATGGTGTGGGCGTTCCGGGGCGGAACGCGGCGCGCTCGAAAACTCCGAGGCATATACGATCGCGGGTCGGCAAAGTGCGGCGCATTGCAGCGCTCGCCAGCTCCGACAGGCAGACCTAGTTGATTCTGGTCTAAATGCTCCAGCGGAGGCGAAGTGAAGCGAGAACATGAGAGGAAACATGAGAGGAAACATAGAACATGAGAGGAATATGAGAGGAAACATGAGAGGAAACATAGAAGATCGCAACAGAAATCTCGGCTCTCAGCTCCGTGCGGCATGGAGTATGATTAAAAAAAATCGCTTTTATAAAGGCGTAAAACATTATCAGAAAAAGAGCTCAAACGTCAAAAATAAAAAATAAATAAAATCACTTTCCAAAAATCTAGAACGGCTAGATTAGGATATTGGAAATTGCCGGGAAATACAGTAATTCAAATTCTGAAAGCGCTTCTCATTGGTCGGCATAAACCGGCCAATCAGAATAGGAGCGACAGTGACCCATTATAACCTATGGAGAAGTATTGACCAATCAAATTCAAAGGCGGGACAGTTCAAAATACTGTAAAAATGCAGAAAAGAGCTGATTGGTTGAACTAGCGGGGGATTGGCTATCCCAGCCAATCAGAGCGTGAGCTACTTGTCCCATTGTAGTCTATGGAGAGATCGGCGCAATGCAATCTCGGCTCTCAGCACTGTGCGGCATGGAGTATGAATAAAAAAATAATTTTTATTAAGTGTAAAACATTATCAGATAAAGAGCTGAAACCTTCTCTAAAAATAAATCAGTTAAAGGGGTTGTCTCACTACGAAGATCATAGTTAAAAATGTGGGGACCAAAAATCTAAGGATGTACGTCCTTGGTTACTATTGGCAAAGTGCTACGGTTTTAGAGAACAGGCTATAGAGAACTATTGACCAATCATATTCAAAGGCGGGACAGTTCAAACTACATTAAAAAGGCAGAAAAGAGCTGATTGGTTGAGCTAGCAGGAGCTTGGCTATCCCGGCCAATCAGAGCGCGAGCTACTTTCTCATAGAGTTCTATGGGGAAAAGAAATGCAGAGCGAGCTCTTTGTGATTGGCTAACTTAAAAGAGGCGCGGTTATTTGGAAAAATGGGAGAACGAGCGACGCTCTTGTGGGTTTTCTAATGCAATCCGGAATAAAACTGTACATGGCCGAAATCAAATGATAATACTCCCGAAGTTGTACCGATGTGTATATAAAATGAACAATAATATTGGGGTAAAAAAAAAAAATATTACCGTATATACTCGAGTATAAGCCGAGTTTTTCAGGCCAAAAAATGAGCTGAAAAACTCTACCTCGGCTTATACTCGAGTAACTGTCGGCGCTCGGGCGCTGCGATGGCCCGAGTGCCAACAGGGACGCTTCAGCTATATGCGGCTCCTCAGGGAGCGCATATAACTGAATGCCGTGTAAGCGCACAGTGTCCTGGCGCTGCGCTGTCCCGGGCACTGTCCGCGATCCCATCACCTATATGCGACTCCTCCGGCGCGCATATAGGTGAAGGGCTACCACTGCGGGGCACAGAGCGAGCGCTCCGTGCCCCGCAGTGGTCTCCGGGCGGCCGCAAGCAGACTCGCGGCCGCCCGCAGTTTCCGGCACAGGCAGCGTGTGTCATCACGCTGCGTGCACGGCCTGATGACGTCACCAGCCTGTGCCGAGAAGATGCAGGACAGCGCGCAGGAGGCGGACAACGAGGAGGCGGAGCAGCGGGGAGCCAGGTAAGTGATTTTTTTTTATTTTTTGTTAAACTGCCTACGCCTGCCTACAGCTGCCTATACCTGCCCTATACCTGCCTACAGCTGCCAATACATGCCAACAGCAGCCTATACCTGCCTACAGCTGCCTATACCTGTCTACAGCCGGCCCTATACCTGCCTACAACCGGCCCTATACCTGCCTACAGCCGGCCCTATCCCTGCCTACAGCCGGCCCTATACCTGCCTACAGTCGGCCCTATACAGTACCTGCCTACAGCCAGCCCTATACCTGCCTACAGCTGCCTATACCTGCCTACAGCTGGCCCTATACCTGCCTACAGCTGCCTATAACTGCCTACAGCTGCCTATAACTGCCTACAGCTGCCTATACCTGCCTACAGCCGGCCCTATACCTGCCTACAGCTGCCTATACCGGCCCTATACCTGCCTACAGCCGGCCCTATACCTGCCTACAGCCGGCCCTATACCTGCCCTACAGCTGCCTATACCTGCCTACAGCCGGCCCTATACCTGCCCTATACCTGCCTACAGCCTGCCCTATACCTGCCTACAGCCTGCCCTATACCTGCCTATGGGGCCATATACCTGCCTATTACCTGCCTATGGGGCCATATACCTGCCTATTACCTGCCTATGAGGCCATATACCTGCCTATACCTGCATATAGGGCGATATATCTGCCTATAATTGCCTATGGGGGACATTAAACTGCCTATGTAATTTTATTGGTATCCATTTTTATTTTTAAAATTCACCAGTAGCCGCTGCATTTTCTACCCTAGGCTTATACTCGAGTCAATAAGTTTTCCCGTTTTTTGGGGCAAAAGTAGGTGCCTCGGCTTATACTCGAGTATATACGGTAATTCAATAAAAACATGTTTATTTCTTTATTTTCGTTACACCCATACTATTGATCCTTGGCTAACGAAAATAAAGAAATTAAAAATGATTTTATTGAAATAATATTTTTTTTTCTTTACCCCCATATTATTGATCATTTTATATACACATCAGGACAACTTCTGTAGTCTTATCATTTGATTTTGGACATGTACAGTTTTATTCCAGATTGCATTAGAAAACCCATAAGAGCGTCGCTCGCTCTCCCATTGGTCCAAATAACCGCGCCTCTTTTAAGTTAGCCAATCACAAACAGCATTCGCTGTGCATTTCTTTTCCCCATAGAACTCTATGAGAAAGTAGCTCGCGCTCTGATTGGCCGGGATAGCCAAGCCCCCGCTAGTTCAACCAATCAGCTCTTTTCTGCCTTTTTACTGTATTTTGAACTGTCCCGCCTTTGAATATGATTGGTCAATAGTTCTCCATAGGTTAGAATGGGTCCCTGTCGCTCCTATTCTGATTGGTCAATACTCCTCCATAGGTTAGAATGGGCCACTGTCGCTCCTATTCTGATTGGCTGGTTTATGCCAACCAATGAGAAGAGCTTAAACAATTTGAATTACTGTATTTCCCGGCAATTCTCTATATTGCAATTCCTTCTGCAGCGCCGGTCTCGGCGACAAACGCGTTGTTAGGGATTTAACTGATTTATTTTTAGAGAAGGTTTCAGCTCTTTATCTGATAATGTTTTACACTTAATAAAAATGATTTTTTTAATCATACTCCATGCCGCACGGCGCTGAGCGCCGAGATTGCATTGCGCCGATCTCTCCATAGACTACAATGGGACAAGTAGCTCGCGCTCTGATTGGCTGGGATATCCAAGCCCCCGCTAGCTCAGCCAATCAGCTCTTTTCTGCATTTTTACTGTATTTTGAACTGTCCCGCCTTTGAATTTGATTGGTCTATATTTCTCCATAGGTTAGAATGGGTCCCTGTCGCTCCTATTCTGATTGGCCGAGATAGCCAAGCCCCCGCTAGTTCATCCAATCAGCTCTTTTCTGCATTTTTTACTGTATTTTGAACTGTCCCGCCTTTGAATTTGATTGGTCAATAATTCTCCATAGGTTATAATGGTTCACTGTCGCTCCTATTCTGATTGCCTGGCTTCTGCTGACCAATGAGAATAGTTCACAGAATTTGAATTACTGTATTTCCCGGCAATTTTCAATATTCAAATTCCCGATGTAGCGCTGTTCTAGATTTTTGGAAAGTGATTTTATTTATGTATTTTTTTAGTAGGTTTCAGCTCTTTTTCAGAGAATGCTGTACGCCTTAGTAAAGGCAATTTTTTGATTCACACTCCGCACGGACATCTTTAACCCCTTAAGGACCCAGCGTTTTTTTCGGGTGACACGTTAGTTTTTCCCTCCTCGCCTTCTGAAAGCCATAACTTCTTTATTTTTCCATCTATATAGACACATGAGGGCTTTTATTTTGCGGGACAAGATGTACTTTCTAATGGTGTTATTCACTATACTATAGAATATACTAAGGAAACCGCAAAAAAAAATGTATTTTCGCCATGTTTGCGGGGGTTTTGCTTTTATGGCGTTCAATCTTCGGTAAATATAATGTGTTATCTGTATTCTACAGGTTGATACGCATCCGACAATACCAAACATGTAGGGTTTCCTTTATGTTTTTGTACCGTAAAAAAATTCCAAACATTTTCTATTTTTTAAATTTGCGCCACGGTGCCATTTTGTGCGACCAATAACTTTTTTGTACTAACACCTACGGACGTCAGTGAGGGGGCATTTTTTGCGGGCTGAAGTGTACTTTTTATCGCTAGCAGTTTGGAATGCATGCGACTTTTTTGATCATTTTTATTCCATTTTTTGAGTGACGTAAAATGACCAAAAAACGCAATTTTGGCGTTTGGAATTTTTTTTTCTTCTACGGTGTTCAGCGTACGGGATAAATGATGTTATATTTTTATATATCGGACTTTTTCGGACGCGGCGATACCAAATATGTGTAACTTTTTTATTATTTTAATGATTTTATTTGTAAAATGGGGAAAGGGGGGTGATTTGAACTTTTAATACTTTTTTTTTTTTTGTACTTTAAAACTTTTTTTTTTTTTTTTTAGTGTAAAATTGAGGACACCTGTGGTACTTGACCACTAGGTGGCGCGATTGTTAATACAACCTAATGCATTGCATAGGCAATGCATTAGGGTGTACAAAGATGGCGGTTTCCCCACTTCCTGTCTGCGGACGGAAGTGGGGCAAACCGGCCAGGGTAAGTGACGGGAGCCTTCCCAAGGCTCCCCACCACAATGCCCGGTGATCGGATCGGCGCAGCATAGCTGCGCTTATGCCGATCACCGCACCGATCGGTGCGCGCCACCGATCGCCGTTAATTCAGACGCCGCGGCCATCTTTTCCGCGGCGCCTGATCGGTAAAACAGCGCCAGCGGGCGGAGCCATCCGCCGGCGCTGTTACTGCCGGGTGTTAGCGGCGATTTGCCGCTAACACCCAGCGGCTGTGCAGGAGGGTCGCGGAGCGATCCCCCTGCAAGGCCCCTTAGCGGCCCTGGGACGTACTGATACGCCCAAGGTCGTTAAGGGGTTAATGATTTCTCGCTGTTTTCCAGCCTGTCTCGAATCGGAATACATGTGAGGCGCAGTCCCTTCTGCGCCTCACACACTGGCGAGGCGCGGCGGACTTTTCCCCGCATGTACGAGCGCACCTCTTCGGACGGTGAATCTTAGGCGCAGCGCCACACTGCGCCCAAGTCCCTGCACTGCGCCCCACACACTGGCGAGGCGCGGCGGACTTTACATGAAATGTATGAGCGCACCCCGGCGCCGACATAAATCAGGCGCAAATTTCTCCGAAAAACTGGCGGAAAGGTGTGCCCCGACGTGACGAGAATCATACATGTGGCCCATTGTGCTTTAAGTTAGTAAAAAATGTTTGTCCATACAATCGTTGTTTATTTGTAAAAATTTCAAAATGTAGTGAAAATTTAGAAAAATTTACCATTTTCAAAGTTCAGAAATTCCTACGTGCAAGACAGATTCCACACAAAAGAGTTTATAATTAGCATCTACCATTTATATACTGCAAGTTGGCATTTTTAAATGTCTTTTTATTTTTTACAACATTGGGGGGCTTAGAAATTTAGTAGTAATTTTTCACATTTTCAAGAAAATTTGCAACATTAAATTTTTAAGGACCAGTCCAGTTCTGGCATGGCATTGAGGTGCCTGAATGTTAGATACATAGGTGTAACTTTAGGGGAGTACGGAGGGGATTGGTCCCCCCCACTTTTTTCTGGGTGGGGGATGGCCCCCACTTTTTAGCCAGTTCAATAAAATATAATCCATTTGAAAGCATGATATGGTAAGTGGGGAGAACAGAGCACAGAGGAGGAAGAAGTTAATCCTCTGCCTTCTATATTTCTGTGCATTATATCTTGGGGGGACAGAGTAGGTAGCAGCCTTAAGTGTCAGTGCAGAGTGAGAGCAGTGCTGATTGGTAGAGCAGGAGTCAGCAGAGGCTGCTTCACCAATCAGAACGCTGCTCACAGTCCAGCACACTCTGTATCTGGGTCTGCATCTTTCCCTCCCATTGTATACCACTTCCCCTATGCTCAACCCTCATCAGAGAAGAGAAGCTCTTGCCGAATGCCAACTGCACCAGACTACAGGAGACAAATAAGGAGGAGACAAGGGTGCCAGGCGTTGTGTGTGCATGTGAGTAGGGTATGTACTGTACATGTGAGATGTGTATATACTGTACAGCCATGGGTCTAGCCATGTCACTTCTTCCCTGCACTTACACACCGGGGAAAATGAAAGTGAATAGGGCCGGCACCACAACATTTTAGAAGTATGGACTGGCCAGGGTGTATTTCTAAAACACCTGGCATATAGTAGAGTGCCCAGTACGCCCTGCTATATGCCGTGTGGACAGACCTTAACGGTACATTCATGCAGAAGATATGAATACTGATTCTGGGGCGGATTCAGTGCTGGATCTGCCTCAGAATCGGCATCTAATCTGGCAGGAAACTGATTTATATTATACCCTATGTAAAATCTGTGTCGTAATTTAGATGGCACTGATTTTACTTCAGTATTTTCGGTGTGTACTGTCAGCGCCTACACTGAATGCTTTGAGCCATTTTATGCACTAACAGCACTAAAGGATAGGAGGGAGAAATCTGCCTCAGGCAGTCTGGGTCGTTGGCTCGTCGGAATTATGCTTTTGCAAGCGCCGAATTTTCAACAGGCAAATGACACTGTCAATGCTGGAAAACCATCATGTGAGCTCACCCTAAGTGTGTAGTGTGTCTGTGTTAAATTTATATATATACACATACAATTTCCGGGGTACTTTGTCTAATGTAGTCTCTGGGGCACATTGTATAATGTAATAATCTCTAGGGTATGGTGTAATAGAATCTCTGTTGTACAGTGTGTAATGTAATCTCTGGGGTACGGTGTGTAATGTAATCTCTGGGGTACAGTGTGTAATGTAATCTCTGGGGTACAGTGTGTAATGTAATCTCTTGGGTATGGTGAATAATGTAGTAATATCTGGGGTACGGTGTGTAAACTTATCTCTGGGGTACAGTGAGTAGTGTAATATCTGGTGTATGGTGTGTAATGTAGTAATCTCTGGGGTTCGGCATGTAATGTAACCTCTGGGGTACGGAGTGTAATGTAATATCTGGGGTACAGTGAGTAATATAATCTCTTGGGTATGATGTAATGTTACCTCTGGAGTACAGTGAGTAATGTAATTCATTTCTAGGGTTCAGTGTGTAATATGATACATTTACAGTGGGGTACAGTGAATTATTTTATTTCTTGAGTATAATGTGCAATTCATTTGTAAGGTGCAGTTAGTAATGTGATTTCTATGTCTACCATGTGTAATATAATTAATTTCTGGAGTGCAGTGAGTCATTTCTGGTGCATGGTATGCAATAAAATACATTTTGGGGTACAGTATGTGACATAAGTTATTCCTAGGGTTACAGTGAGATTGGGTTATTTTATTTTCCTCATTCGGTTGTGTGTATAACAAATTTAATAAAATAGTGATGGGGGGATGGGATAGGAGGGGTTAAGCGAAATTTGCTGCATTGCACAATGTTTATTTCCAACTAGAGGGGGAAGTATTATAGATGGACTGGTTCGGTTTCATTGCCAGGGCTGCTTTTTAGTCCCAGTCCGGCTCAAAACTTCAGTAGAGAGCCACTCATAACCTTACGGATTGCACCAAAAGTGTTTGCCATAAGGACTCCACCCGGACCGGCTGGGGGAGCTCACAGCACTCACCCAGACCTTCTAGCTGGGTTAGAGGGGGCCGCTTCACTGCAGGGAGAGGAGAGGAGAGAAGGAAAGGGAGGAGAAGGGAAAGGGAAGGCGAGTGAAGGAGGGAGGGTTAGAGAATGAAAGGGAAAATTGGTCCCCCCACTATTTGAACCAAAGTTACGCCACTGGTTAGATACCCCCATAAATGACCCCATAATGGAAACTAAACTCTTTATAGCATTCAAAACAGAAATTAAAGCAAAGAGGAGGTGAAATTTCAAAATTTCACTTTTCTTGCAGATTTGTATCCATTATTCACTGGAACATAGTAGATGTGAACAGGGAAATTAAATTCAATATCAATTCCCCCAAGTCTTCCATTTTAATAAATATCCCATATGTGGCCCTAGTGAGCTATTTGACCCAAGCACAAGCCTCAGAGTAGGAGGAGCACCTACTGAACTTTGAGGTCTCATATTCATTACAAATTTCTTTAGGTGCCATTACAGGTTTGCGGACTCTTTAAAGTGCTAAAACTTAATAAACACTCCTAAAAAGACTGCATATTGGAAACTACACCCTCTAAAGATTATATCCAGGGCTGTAGTGAGTATATCAACCCCACAGGTGTTTCACAAATTTGTGTAGCGTTAGGCTGGGAAAATGAAACATTTATTTTTTTCCAACAATATGTAGTTTTAGCTAAAAATGTTTCATTTTTACAAGGAATTCTGGAAAAAAAGCAAATTGTTGCTCAAATTCTGGAAACACCCTATATATGGGTACAAATTACTGCTGTGGCACATGGCAGGCCATACAAGGAAGGGAGCGTTGTTTGACTTATGGAACGCAGACTTTGGTGGGTGCCATGTCTCATTTGCAAAGTCTCCAACGTACCAGGACAGGTGTAACCTTCCAGAAGTCACCCCATTTTGGATTCAGCACCCCTCATGGATCTCATCTAGGAGAGTATTGTGCATTTTTGGCATACAGGAGCTCCACCGTGGTGGGGGGGGGGGGCCCCGCTAATGCAGCACCACCATTGTTTTTTGGACTTCATTTTACTGCGTTCGCCATGTGATATTAATGACATTATAACTTTACTGTGTGGGTTGGTACAATTATATCAATTTTATATAGTTTTTTCATGTTTTATTACTTTTACACAATAGAAATGTGTTTATAAAAAAATTAGTTTTTATGTCATTATAGTCTGACAGCCATAACTTAAAATTTTTCTGTATATGTAGCTTACTAAGGGCTTGTTTTTTTGTGGGATGAGATAACGTTTTTACTGGTATCATCATGGGGTTCATAGGATGCTTTGATCGCTTTTTATCAAAGTTTTTGTTAGGTGTTGTGAACAAAATACAGCAATCCTGTGATTTTTAGTTTTTACATCAGTCATCATGCGGTATAATTGACATGCTAGCTATACTCAGTAGGTAAACAATGATACCCAATTTGTATTTTTTTTATGTTTTACGGCTTTTACACAATAAAAACACTTTATTTTTCTGTGTACGGAGTTGTTTATGGGTTTATTTTATGCGGGATGATTTGATGTTTTTATTGGTATCATTTTTGGGGGGACAAGACTCCTTGATTGCTTTTAAATTTGTTTTTTGGAAGCCAGGGTGAAGAAAATACTGCAATCCTAGTAGTGTTTTTTATTTTTAACAGTGCTCACCGTGCAGTATACGTGACAAGTCAGTTTTACTCTGTGGGTCGATGCGATTGTGGTGATACCAAAGATATATAGTTTCTTTTAAGCACTTAAAAAAAAATGTTTCTATTATGTAAAGTAATTTTTATGCATCACCATCTTCTGATAGCTATAACTTTTTTATTTTTATGTATGCAGAGCTGTGTAAGAACTTTTTATTTGCGGGATGAACTCATATTTTCATTGATACTACTTTGGTGTTTACATATGACTTTTTGATTGCTTTTTATACCATTTTATGTGCTGCGGGATGACCGAAACTCGCAATTCTATGACTCTTTTTTTGTGGTTTTTTTTATGCCGTTCACCGTGCAGGTTAAATAACATGACATATTTATAGGGTAGGTCGTTATGCATGTAGCAATACCAAATATATGTACTTTTTCACTTTTTGGTCTTTTTTTGGGGGCGATTGGCATTTGTAAATAGGAAAAAGGCAGAGTACGTGTTTTTATTTTAGTTTTTGTGCTTGTGTTTTACTGTTTTTGCCATTTTTCACTT
This sequence comes from Phyllomedusa bahiana, assembly GCA_025379985.1. Taxonomy (NCBI): domain Eukaryota; kingdom Metazoa; phylum Chordata; class Amphibia; order Anura; family Hylidae; genus Phyllomedusa; species Phyllomedusa bahiana. Next base: position 66,987 of record JAODAL010002274.1, on the reverse strand, counting down.
TTTCTTACTTGTACTTGTTTCAGTGATCTTCAGATCTCTGTTACAATGGAAAACAGTACACTGCATTGCTGCTGTGTATTGATCTACATGGCAACTGTCAATCACTATGCACGGTCATTCCCACAGGGCATGGCAGGGCATAGTGATGTCACTGGAAGCCCCAGAAATCTAACAAAGACTTCCAAGGTTTTCAGTTAAGACAGCAGCAGCGATGAACGTGCCGCAGCTGCTATCACAATGGATCGTGGCAGCTAAGGGGTTAATCGGAATGAGCTCCGGACGTAGGCGATACAACATGAGTTCCCATGCTGCGATCGCACAAGCTCTGCTTTTGAGCTTCAACGATCCTCATGACGTACCCATATTTCAATTTGTGGGAACCCCTTCCCGACCATGACATATGGGTACGTCAAATGTCGGTAAGGGGTTTATGCAGTATGCGGCATATAGTCTGAGCACTGACAGTGTGACCCTGCACCCCACAACCTCTTTAGCAATGCTGGCAGCACTCGTACGTCTATTTTGAAAAGACAATCTCTGGACACCGTACTGCAGCTCAGTTTTAGGGTGTTGGCGATCTTATTACAGCTCAGACCAGGCATCCTCAAACTGCGGCCCTCCAGCTGTTGGGAAACTACAACTCCCATCATGCATTTATTTAATCTATAACAGTGGGAATGATGCAAGTTGCAGTTTCCCAACAGCTGGAGGGCCGCAGTTTGAGGATGCCTGGCTTAGACCATATGTATGTAGAGCAACAATTTTTTTTCAAGTCCTCAAAGACTTCTTTGCCATGAGGTGCCATGTTGAACTTCCAGTGACCAGTATGAGAGAGTGTGAGAGCAACAACAATAAATTTAACACACCTGCTGACCCCATTCATATCTGAGACCTTGTAACACTAACGAGTCACATGACACTGTGGAGGGAAAATGGCAAATTTGTCCATTTTCACTTAGGGGTGTACTCACTTCTGTTGTCAGCAGTTTAGGCATTGATGGCTGTGTGTTGAGTTATTTTGAGGGCCCACCAAATTCACACAGCTACACAAGCTGTACAGTACTGTACGTGTGGTATAACTTTATGAACATAACATTGCATTTCCTGGGGTGAAGACATATAGTTATGTTCCTTGGTCAGTGTGTATATCCTACACCTTGGGAAAGAAATGCTTATCCACAGCCATGAACAAAAGCCACTAAATCTGCCGTACATTTCAGCAAGATTTCAACACAAGGAGGAGAGCACTCTGACAGAAAAAAGGGCTGTTAATTATAGGAATGGCATACACCGTCAATAGGGGAGAGAGACAGTGGGCCCCAGTCAGTGTCGGACTGGTGCATTGGAGGATCCTTCAGAGGGCCCCGGGTCTGACACAGCGGGGCCCACCGGATCCCCGTAATGATGAGGGCCTGCCATGGCCCCGTAGTGCTGAACTGGGCAGCGGCATGATGAAGTGAAGATTCTAAGATATTTGTGTCCAAATCTGCAGGAACGAGTGTTGGCCAGGAGAAGTCAGCATGAAGGTGTGGACCAGATGGAGAAGAAAAGGGAATGTGAACAACTCATCGGAGAAACGTCACCTATGAGTCACGAAATGTACCTGAACTGTAGTCACTTACATGTACGCAAAGTGTAATAGTTTATATTCAGTAACGGTGTGGCGGTATTACTCAGTCTCTATGTAGTGATAATATGTGGTCATGGTGTGGAGGTATGATTCAGTCACTGTGGCGGTGATGTGAGGTCATGATGTAGCGGCATTATTCAATCACTATGTGATGGTGATATGTGTCTATGGTGTGAAGGTATTATTTAGTCACTATGTGGTGGTGATATGTGGTCATGGTGTGGCAGTATTTTTTTAGTCACTATGTGGTGGTGATATTTGGTCAAAGTGTGGTGATATTACTCAGACACTATGGGTGACATGTCCCAAAAGTGGTGTCCGTACGCCAGTTTGAATGCGGCATAAAATATCGTACACTCGCAATGTATTTCCTAATTTGTTTTGCGCTTGTTTTGTAAAGTGGTTGTATTTGAGTCTGTCGGAATGTTTTAAGCGTTGCACCTTTTTCGGCAAGTGTGTTGCTTGGGGCGCCTGTTTGTGCGTTCCAGCTTGTATACTTCAAAATTCGGCGCATTCGTTAGTTCTTCACATTTGTTAACGGCCTGTAGATTTATTTTGGATCGCATGTTGTCTGCGCGGTATTTTTTTTTCATTTGAGCACAGTTGGGAGCAATATTCAACATCAGTACACAGTAGGCGCACGATCTACAACTTCAACCAGCAGCCAGAAATAAGTACAGGACGGCGTTGTGCAATGAACCCCAGAGCAATAAATAAAAAGAGGGCACATTTGCCCAGCGCCAGGTAATGTACTCACATTTTCGCACAAATTACTGCGCAGAACTTGTCGTCTACGAATGTTGAGAGTTCGGACAATGCAAATCTGACAGCACCAGCCGGCAAAAAAGGTGCACACTCACGCACAAAAAAATGCCGTAATGTGCCTAAAATCACACATAGAAAACAGCCGACAGTGTAAGCCCCATACAAATGGGGTGCACATGTACGGCTAAAAAAAGGCGCATACAGCCACACAAAAGATGGTGTAAAATGCGCCGACAACCACAGTACACTTGGAGTACACTACAAAATTGGGAGACATAATACGCTAAAAAACCAACATTGGCATGTTGGGACATGTCGCCCTATGTGTTGGGGATATGTGGTCATATTGGTGTGGTATTATTCAATCATTATGTGGTGGTGGTATTTGGTCATGATGTAGCAGTATTATTCAGTCACTATGTTATCATGATGTAGAAGTATTATTCAGTCACTATGTGGTGGTGATATGTGGTCATGATGTGGCGGTATTTGGTCTTAGTGGAATTATTGGTAATTTTAGCCTTGGGATTCTGGTTTTATGTAGCGGTGTTATTTGGTAACTGTACGACCATTATTTAGTGGTTTTATACTCAGTACCTTGTGTTAAAGCTTTTAATATATTTTTATTTATATGAAATGTATCATTCGGGGTCCGGGAGGGATATATATCTTTAGAACTTTTATGTTTACCACCTGTGTCCTGCTGCTATAAGTGAGAGAGTCTCAGAAGCCCCAGCGCTCCATCATGATTTCAGATTAGTGTGATGATGTCATCACATTGGTCTGTATTATTTGAAGCGAGACCGGGTGGGACACCGTACAGGTAACAGAGACAGCGAATAAACTCCTCTAGTGGGCCATAGTCCCCCCAGTCTGACACTGGCCCCAGTAGTGATTGGGCCTGCTAGATGGGCACTTGCCACTCTTTAGCATACAAAAAAAGGGAATGTCTCTTTCTCAGAACAAATGTCACCTCTAGAAAGTATAGCATGAATGTGATTTTTCTTTCTTATACCTGGCACTGTGGATTCTTTTACTATAAAAAAACAACTTTTGAAAAAACAATTATTATATAACTTAGCCACCTCAATTTATAATTGAAATAATGTTAAGTAAAGGCAAAAAAACATTTCGCCTTAATACATTTTGCCTTAATTAAACTATGCACATGCAAACATTGTCAATTTATGGTTTGTGGTCACTAACATGTTGTCAACTTGAAGTGGCTTTGAAGTGTTTTTCAATAGTTCAAAAACATCTTCTGTGATCTGATTTAATTAAGGATGCCAACTTTGCTCATCCTTTGTTCCCCTGAAGCACAAGAGAGAGAACCTGATGCTGTCCACGGGGAACACTAAATGCCAGATTGACAAAGCTTCTCGTTTTTTCCTTTTTTTCTTTTGTGACATTCAAGATTTGCTGTCTCATCACTTGTACGTGACAAGGAACAGAATCTGCAAAGCAACTTACCAACTTAGCACCATGTCAGCACTATTCCTCTAACAATGCAAATGTTAAAAACTGCTGTTCAGAACTGTTTGGGGCATTTTAATTCAGGCCCAACAAAGCTCCAATGAGTTGTCAAGAAAAAAAATGTTACTGAAAAACACATCTAAATTCAGACATTTTATATTGTAAAAGTGATTGGCTTGTTTAGCCCTTTTTTGACGATGAACTGAAAGGTTATATTTCCCATATATATTCTGTTTTAATTTCTTATTTTTTTTGTAATATAAATTTGTTTTTTAAACCTTAATTTTAAATAATAGACTGGGTCTTCACAATGTTATCCAACATAATGTCATGCAATTATAAAAATGATGTCCTCATATGCCACTTACTTACAATTGATGATGATATTTTCAGAAAGCTTATAAAATTATTTCTGCCCCCCCCCCCCCCCCCCCCCCCCCGGGTTTTCCCTTCTGGGTTTTTTCTGTTTTTAAAAAAGAAAAATTTTTTTAAATTCCCTAACAAAAAAAAAAAAAGAAGGCTGCAGGGTCATTACACACGGAACTAAAAGTTTAAACACTAATCTAACATACTAAACATGTATAATTAGGTGTTATGTCACATTACTGCCCCCTTTGTGCTCCTTCAAGGTAGAGAAAGAATGGGCTTGGCTACAGCTGCAGCCACATAGATAGCAGACTACAGTTTCCACCATCATTGCTGATATCTTTTGCAGGCTGTTCTCCCCTCTGTATGCCCCTTGCAGCTAAAGGGAACAAGTCTTTTCCCCCCTTTTATACATCTTATATGTGCCCCCCAAAGGGCATCGCTAGGCTGTTTTATTGGGGGTTTTCGGGCCCCGAAAAAACCCCCTGTGCCCCCGAGCCCCCCCCGGGCCCAGGCCTCTGGCTGGGCCTGGAGCACCGCCCTGGCTCTTCAGCTGCAGTGCGCCCCTGGCGCACACAACTGAGGGCTTCTGGCGGGGCAGGGGGAGCGAGCGCCCCCTGCCCGCAGACAGTTTTCGGACCTGAAGGTCCTCCCACCAAGAGGCTCCCGGGGTTCCTCACAGCACTGAGGCCCCAAACCGCGGCCCTGCGCCTCACCCCGGGAAAGCGTCGCGATAAATAAAGTCATCGCGACGCTCCCCCCCTGTCCTCGGGGCCCCAGCGCTTCATGGGGCCCGGGGCGCACGGGGGGGGGCCGGGGGGCCGGGAGGGGGGGGGGGGCGGGGGGGTGGGGGGGGGCACTGGGGGAGCGGGGGGCGCCGGGGGATTTAAGGGGGGGGGGTAAAATGTTTTTATTTTTATAGCCGGGGTTTTCCCTTCCTCTTTTCTCCTAAAATCCTCCCTTTGCCCCTATAATCCTGCCTTTGGCCCCCATTTTCCCTCCCCGGGGCCCCTAAAATGCCTGCCTGTGGCCCCATTTTGCTGCCGGGTGGCCCCCCCCCCTATCCCTGTCTGTGGCCCCCTATATACTGCCCTGTCCCCCTTTTAAAAAGCCTCCCTGGGGGCCCCCATTTGCTGTTTGGAGGCCCCCATATCCCTCCCCTGTGGCCCCCATATCCTCCCCTGTGGACCCCATATCCCTGCCTGGGGCCCCCATTTTATGCCTGGGGCCCCCATATCCCTGCCTGTTGCCCCTATAAAACCTGCCTGGTCCCCCCTTTAACCTCCCCTTTGGGCCCAACAAACCTCCCCGGGCCCCCCATTTCCCTGCCTGTGCCCCCATATACCTGCCTGGGGCCCCCATATCCCTGCCTGTGGCCCCATTTTTCTGCCTCAGTGCCCCCATATATTTGCCCCAAGACCCCCATTTTAACCGGGCCTGGGGGCCCCATATCCCTCCCGGGGCCCCAAATATACTCCCTCAGTCCCCCCAATAAACTCCTTTTGGCCCCATATACTGCCTAATGACCCTATATCCCTTTGCCGTGGCCCCATATACTGCCTGTGCCCCCCATCCCTTTCCCTTTTGGGCCCCCTATATACTGCCTCAGTGCCCCTATTTTACCTGCCCTCATTGCTTTATAAAACCTGCCTCATTTGCCCCTATATTCTGCCTCGGGCCCCTATGTTTTTTCCTCAGTCCCCCCAATTATTTCCTTTTTCCCCCTTTATACCTCCCCTTGGGGGCCCCCAAAATATCCCCCCCCTTTTCCTTTTTTTTTTTGGCCCCCATATATTGGCTTCAGTCCCCCTATATACCCAAACCTGAGGGGCGCTTCCCTAAAATTAACCCCTTAAGGACCCAGCCTGTTTTGGCCTTCCTGACCCACCCAAAAATTTTTAAAAATTTTGACTGTTTTCCATTTATGTGAGAATAATTTTTTTTGACATTTTTAAACCTACCCATGTGATTAAAGAGTTAATTTCCCCGTACACATTGTGCTTTAATTTTAGTAAAAAATTTTTTTATCCATAAAACCCCTTGGGTTGTTTGTGAAAAATATAAAAAATTTCATAAAAATTTTGGGAAAAAAATTTCGTTTTTTGAAATTTTGCAAAAATTTCCCTGCGTGAAAGCCCAGATAATTTTTCACCCCCAAAATATTTTATAACTAGAAATCTACCATTTTGTCCACAAAGGGGTTTGGCATCAATTTTTTTAAATATTTTTTTTTTTTTTTTTACGACATTAGGGGGCTTAGAAATTTAGTAGAAATTTTCTCACAATTTCAAAAAATTTTGCAAATAAATTTTTTTGGGGCCCCACTCCAGTTTTTGCGGGCTTTTGGGGGGGGCCTGCTTGTTAGATACCCCCATAAAATAATGCCATCTAAAAAAACTGCCCCCTTTAAAAAGGGTTTTTAAAAAAAATTTAAATTTAGGAAGTTTAAAACCCTTTTAGATTTTTCAAAAAAATTAAAAGCAAAGGGGAGGTGAAATTTCAAAATTTCACCTTTTTTGCAGATTTTCAATATTTTTCCTTTTTCCGGGAAAAACGGTAAAGGGACTAGGTAAATGCAACTTTTTTACCCAAATTCCCCCGGTCTCCCTTTTTTTTAAGAGATATCCCAAAAAGGGGGCCCTAGTGCAAAAATTTGGCTAAACCCATAATTTCCCAAATTAAGGAGGAGAAACCTTTACTAACTCGGGGGTTCTCATTTTCAATACGATTTTTTTTTTTGGCCCATTTCGGGTTTTTGGGGGACACCCTAAGGTGCTAAAACTTAATAAACCCCCCTAAATGGGACCACATATTGAAAACAAAAAACCCCCTTAAGGAATATATCCGGGGGTGCTTTGGGAGTATATGGGACCCACAGGTGTTTTAAACCAAATTTTTTTTTTTAGCATAAGGGTATGAAAAAATAAAAAAATTTTTTTTTCCAATAATTGCAATTTTAGCTTAAAATGTTTCCCCATATACAAGGAATCCTGGAAAAAGGGAAACCCCCAAAAATTTTTTTAAGCAATTTCTTTCCCAAATTTGGCAAAACCCTAAATGTGGGTGTAAACTGCTGTGTGGGCCAGGGGAGGGGGGTATAAGGGAAGGGGGAAACTATTTGGCTTTTTTGGGAAAGGGGAGATTTTGGGGGGGGCCATGTCGCATTTGGGAAAGCCCCCCCAAAGGGACAGAACAGGCGAAACATTCCCGAAGTCGCCCCATTTTGGATTCAACACCCCTCAGGGGTCTCTTTTAAGGGGGTTTCGGCATTTTGGTTTCAAAAGGGGTTTTCCTAGTTTTTTTTTTGCATTGGGCAATGAAAATGGGGGAAAAAGCAATTTTATTTAATTTTTTTTTGGGGTTTTCAATTTTACAAGGGATTTGCCTGCAGTGTAAATGAAATTTAAAACTTTTTCCCATGGGGGTTGGTAAAACTTACAAAAGAAATAGATTTTTTTATAGTTTTTTTCTGTTTTAAATTTCTTTACACCCCGTAGAAATAGTCTATAAAAAAAAATTTCGTTTTTATGTTGTCCTATTCTGAAAGCCAAAACTTTTTTTTTTTTTTCTGTGTGCAGAAGCTGGGGTTTGGGCTTTTTTTTGCGGGATGAGTTTAAGTTTTTAAATTTTGGGACCAATTTTGTGGGGGGCATATGAAACTTTTGTTTTACTTTTTATTAAGGGTTTTTTTGGGGATGTTTTTTAAAAAAAATACAGCAATTTGGTAGTGTTTTTTTTTTTTTTATTTTTTATAGCGGTCACCGTAAAGGGATATATGCATGGTAAACTTTTTCTCATCCGGTCAAATTTGATTACACTGATACCCAAAATTTTTTTTATTTTTTTATTTTTTTACTTGCTTTTTTTAAAAATAAAAACAAATTTTTATTCAAACAAAGGGAAAAAAAAGTTTTTTTCATCACCATAGTTTTAAAAGCCATAACTTTTAAAATTTTTTTGTGCTTGGAGCTGTGTAGGGACTTGTTTTTTTTCGAGAGGATTGGGCGTTTTTTTTAGTATCATTTTTGGGGGGGCCCAAGGGTTTTTGATCGCTTTTAAATCCATTTTTTTTGGGGGCCAGGTGAAGAAAATACTGCCCAAACCTAGTTGTGTTTTTTATTTTTTTTTTAACAGGGCTCACCCCTGCAGTATCCCCTATAAGTTTGCTTTACTCTTTGGGGCGCTACATTAGGCGGGAAAACCCAAATTTTTTTTAGTTTTTTTTTTTTTTGAAGGGACTTTAAAAAAAAAAAAAAAATTTTTTTTAAGGGGTTAAAACAATACTTTTGCATCGCTAAACTTCTGATGCTAACATTTTTTTATTTTTCCGTAACAGAGCTGTAAAAGAACTTTTATTTTTTGCGGGATGAATTGACGTTTTTTTTGGTAAAAAACTTTGGAGTTTAAAAGGAGTTTTTGATCGCTTTTTATTCCAATTTTTTAAGTGCTGCGGGATGAACAAGAATCTTAATTTTTTGTGATTGTTTTTTTTTTTTTTTTTTTTTTTAAGGCGTTCAAAACCCTAAAGGGTTTTAAATTTAAAATGACAGATTTTTAGGCAGGTCCCTTACGCACCGGGGGGCGTACCAAATAAGGGGGACTTTATTTTTTTTTGAAACTTTTTTGGGGGGATTGGGCCCTTTTAAAGGGGAAAAGGGGGGTGTACGTAATTTATTTTTTTTTTTCTGTGTTTGTGTTTTTTCTTGTTGTTTTTTTCTTTTTTTTACTTTTTTTTAACTTTTTTCACATTTTTTTTTTTACTTTTCCCCCTAGGGGGTTTGAATGAGAAATCTTTAGTCTCTCATTCAAAGGAATCAGTGCATAGCTTGTTGCATGACTGGTTCCTATGACAACTGTCAGTCAAAGATGCCGGGGGGCGTGCCCCCAGGGCAAAGGGCCCGGGCGTCGTGACGTCACAGCCCAACCCCCGGGAAAGGGATTTTCTGGGCCCTTTCCCTGGAGTCTGGGAAAGGGGGCAGGGGCCCCCACGGGGTCGCCCATCCTGCCCCTGTTTCCCCGACAGAGAGCAGGAGGAAAGGGTCTCCTCCTGCGTCTTTTATTTTTTTGCGGGCCCGACGGGCCCCATAATTACGGGGTAATCAGCCCCCCCCCCCCCCCCAGGAAACGATCCGGGGTTTTGGGGGCCCATGGTTGGGGGGGGGATTTTTTTTAGCGTAATAAACAGCTGGGAAACCCCCCGCCGATCGCTGCCCCAACTCTGCTTTAGAGTTCGCGCGAAACCTCAGGACGTATCCATACGTCCCGGTTCGTTAACCCCCAAAAAAGACCTGGAAAGTATGGAAACCCCAAGGTCGTTTAAGGGGGGTTTTGGAGTTTTTCTTGGGAAAAGTGAGGATTCTTAAAATATTTGTTTTCCAAATCCTCAAAGGGGCTGTATTTGGCCCGGGGGGGAATCAGCATGGGAAAGGGGTGAACCGGATGGGGAAGGGAAAAAGGGAAAATGAAAGACGTGATTTAGAAAAGAGTCTCGGTGAGTTACCCCAAATGTAACGGGAGGGTTAAACCCCTTATATTTTTGCAGAGTTTTACATACAACTAGTATTTACCACTATAAAGGCCCCCGTAAGGCAGGGGGGTTTTGTAATCAGAGCCTTGTAAGCTGATAGTCAATGTGGGGGTTTCGTTCGGTCAGGGTATTTTGGGAAAGGGTTTTTTTTGAAACCTTAAGTAGTAATTGTTTTGGGTCTTGGTTTTGTAGGATTTTTTTTAGTAAAAATCACTTGTCTGGTTTTAAAATTTTCTCCTGTATCGGTGGATTTTTTTGGTGACTGTTTTTGGGGGGGATTGTCATATGAAGGTGGAATTTTTGAAAAAAATAAATTTGTAAATTTGGGGGTTGGGGGTTTTTTCTGTACATTTCTGCTGAGGATATGGGGCGGGATCTGTGGGGATGGGGAGAAAAAATTTTTGACAGGAACAAAGGTTTTTCCCCTGTAAAAAAAACATCCGCATTTTACCAAAGAGGCGGGAAAAACCAAAGGGCCCGAGCCCCCCCGGGGTTTTAGGATCCCCGCAACGCCCCTGGTTTCCACCTCCCCTTTGGAAAAAAACTTACATTAGTTCCCAGTTCAATCCTTTGCTGTTTTATAGTGCTGGAACTGAGGATGACTAACCAGAAAGATTAAAATAAACTAAAGGTCTTATTCCTCTAAGCCATAAAAAATCAAAATTTTTTTGGCCCGGAATTGGTGGGGCAATTAGTGGGGGAAAAATACGGGAAAAAATTTTTAAATTTCTATATAATTTAGGTTTTTATAGTGAAAAACATACTTTGAATAGGAGTAAAGTTTTGTATACTGGAATATCCCTTTAATATAGGGGGGGGGAAACATTATTCCCTTTTTCCAAACCCTAAAATTTTAAAAGGTGAACACTGGTTTTTCAAGGGGTTTTTTTTTTTAGATCCCAGTTGATTTTTTGGGGAAATTTTTGCAGCAGGAACCCCCTTTTTATTTTTTTATTTATACGCATTCCAAAACAGGGGTTTTTTGGTGCAGTAAAAAATACATAAACAATTCAACAATTTTGTGATGCAAAAATATTTTTCTTTTCAAGTGGGAAAAAAAATTTTTCCCGTAAAAAAATGGGAAACGTTATCACATCACAAAACTGTGGCAATCACAGAAAAAAATGTGAATTTTTTCCAGAGGCATTTTTTGTGGTTTTGACACAATACTTTTCCTAATTGGAAATGGGCTGAAAAAAGGAAAAAAAATAACCTTTTTTTTTTTTTAAGAACCCTTTTTTTTTTTTTTTTTTTTTTCTCATGATTTTTATTTTTTATTAATTTTGTTTTTTTTACTAATTGCATTAACAGATGCTTAAAATCACATATGCTTTAAACCAGCGGTCCCCAACCCTTTTTCCACCAGGGACCGGTTTGATGCATGACAATTTTTCCAAGGCCCAGTGGGGGGGGGGTTATTAGGGGGGGAGTTATGGAGGAGGTTGGTTTTTTGAATCAACCAAAAAAAAAAAAAAAAAACAATAAGTGTTACTGTGTCATTTGGGATATCGTATGGGATAACCAGTATTTTATAACTGGGAATGATTGTCCTCGGGGGGGTCAGTATTATTTTTGCTGCCCCAAAGGGCTGAAAAACAGTCGCGTAATATCGGTCCCCGGGGGGGGTCACATTATACATTATATAATCATATGTAATAGCTCTGTTTTTATAGAGATATATCCCCCCTGAAATAATAAATAAAAAATAGCTCCCCCAGTAGTGATTGATAATAGATGTTGCCCCAGTAGGAATAATAGATTTCCCAGTTTTTAAATGATACATAGATAGCTGCCCCAATAATGAACATAGCTGCCCCAGTTAATGATTGATAGATTGCTCCCCCCAGTAGTAAAAAAGTAGCGGCCCCGTAGTAATGTACATAGATGCGCCCCGTAGTAATATAATAGATACGGCCCAGTAGAATGATATAGATGGGGCCCCCCCAAAAATTGAAACATAGATACTCCCCCAGAGTATGTTTTATAGATTCTGCCCCAAGAAATAAAAAATGGGGCCCCCCCCAGTGTAATGATAATAGATACGGCCCCAGAGAAATTTGTTTTACATTGGAAAGCCCCCAGTGAAATGAAAACATAGATGCCCCCCTTAGTAATGTAAAGTTCCCCCCCGATAATGATACATAGTACCTGCCCATAGTTGATAATAGTTGCCCCAGTGGGAAGTAGATAGCTGCCAGTAGAAAAATTTAATAGCTGCCCCAGTAGTAATGATAATAGCCTGCCCAGATAATGAAGATAGCTCCCCCAGTAGTTAATCATAGTTGCCCCCAGTAGTAAGGAACAAGCTCCCCGAAATAATGATTTTAGCTGCCAAGTAGTAAGATAGATAGCTTCCCCATAATAATGATTCTAGCTGCCCCGAAATTTTGATTATAGCTGCCCTGTATTTAATATAATAGCTCCCCCGTAGTAAAATGATAATACCCCCAGTTAATGATCATAGCCCCCCCATTAAAAAGCTTAGCTCCCCCTTAAAAGTTTAAGTCCCCAGGTGTAATGATATGCTGCCCCAGAGTAGTAATGAAAAGTAGCTGCCCCAGTTAGTAATGAAAATAGCTCCCCCTTAGTAGTAAAGATTGATAGCTCCCCCAGGTAGTAAGATGATAGCTCCCCAGTAGTAAATGTTATAGCGGCCCCAATTGTAAAAATGTTGGGATAGCTGCCCCGGTAGTAATGAAGATAGCTGCCCCAGAAAAGTAGTAATGAAGTTAGTGCCCCTTGTAGTAAGATAGATAGTTTCCCCTTATTAATGATTTAGCTGCCCCAGTAGTAATGATAATACGCCCATTGTAGTAATGATTATAGCTGCCCTTTTTAGTAGTAATATTGATAGCTGCCCCAGGTAAGAAAATTTTTAGCTCCCCTAGTGAAATGAAGATAGCTGCCCTTGTAGTAATGAGATAGTTCCCCAGTAGTAGTAATGATATAGCTGCCCGTGGTAATGATACTGGTGCCCCAGTAAAAAAAGGATTTGCTGCCCCCAAAAAATAAAGATATAGCTCCCCCAGAAATAATGTTTATCTGCCCCGTTTAATAGATAGCTCCCCTAAAATGATTATAGCTGTCCAGATTTAAATGTAATAGCCCCCAGTAAGAAATGAAAATAGCCCCCGAGTTTTTGATATAGTGCCCCGGTAATAATGATAATGCTGCCCAAAAGTATAGTAATGATCATAGCTGCCCCAGTATATAATGTTAATAGTGCCCCAGTGTAATGATTTAGCGCCCCAGTAGTAATGTACTTTGCTGCCCCAGTAGAAATGATAAACTCCCCCCAATTAAGATACTAGTCCCCAGTAATAATGATACTAGCTCCCCCAGGTAAGAACATGCTGCCCATATAATTCATAGCTGCCCCAGAAATAAATAAATTCTAGCTGCCCCAGTATAATGATCTAGCTCCCCGTAAAAAAGATATAGTGCCCAGTTTTAATGATAAAGGCTGCCCCGTAGAATTTGGTAGCCCCCCCGTTAATTTGAAGCTGCCCAGTGAAAATGTTATAGCTGCCCCAGTAAAAAATGTTGATAGCTGCCCCAAGTATAATGATAGATAGCTCCCCCGTAGTGTTGTTTAGCTCCCATTTGTATAGATTGTTACTGCCCCCATAGAAGTAATGTTTGTTTAGCTGCCCCAGTAGTAGTAATGATTGATACTGCCCCGTTTTTGAATGTTGATAGTTTCCCCAGGTAGTAATTTTAAATACTGCCCAGTAAGTAAGTAATAGCTGCCCGTAGTAGAAGATTTATAGCTCCCCCATATAGAAATGATGAAGCTCCCCCAGTAGTGAATAAAGATAGTCCCCCCGGTAGTAATGAAGATACTGCCCCAGTAGTGTAATGATAATACTGCCCCGGGTAGTAATGATAATGGGCCCCAAAGAGTAATGAAATTGCTGCCCCAGTATGTAATGTTGAATAGCTGCCTCTAGTGTAATGATTAAGTGCCCAGTAAAATGAAATAGCTGCCCAGTAAAAATAAAGCTGCCCCAGTGGGTATAAGAAGTAGCTGCCCAAAAATAAGAACTGCGCCCCAGTGAAATATAATAGTGCCCCAGTAAAAATGATACATAGTGCCCCAGTAGTATTTAAGAAAAGCTGCCCCAAAAAAATTTGATAATAGCGCCCCAGAGTAGATGATAATAGCTGCCCCATGTTAATGATAGCTGCCCCGAAATAATGATAAAGCCCCCCACTAATAATGATAATACTGCCCCCAGTAGTAGAAAATTTACTAGCTGCCCAGTAGAAATATACTTTATGCCCCAGTAATAAACTATTTTGCCCCAGTAGTAGTAATGAAGTAGCGCCCCAGTGTAGAATGATCATACTGCCCCAGTAAAAATGTAGATACCCGGGCCCCAGTAGTAAAATGAACATAGTCCCCCAGTAGTAAAATGTCTAGTCCCCATATAATGATACTAGCTCCCCCGTAATAATGATACATCTGCCCCTTTTTTTGGGGGCAGTGGGGGCAATTTAAAAAAAAAAGTAATAAGTCCTCACCTTTCCCGGTCCCGGCCGATCCTCCTCCCAGCAGCCCGTTCCGACGGAAACCGGGGCGCGGGGGGTTGGTCACTGTGCATACACTCCCTGCGCCCTCATCGCTGTAGATGCGGAGTCAGTGACCCCGCATCTACGAATAGGGAAAGCAGGGGCGGTAAGAACCATCCGTTTTCCTACGAGCACCCCACGTGTGCGCAGTGCTAATCTTTTGGGGCCCCGGAATCCCGGCCGGCAGATAAGTGCCGACCGGCCAAAATGGGCACGGTGGGTCCGGCGCCGCGGACCGGAGGGGAGCGCAACCCCCGGTGCGGCCCCGGGGGCCGTCGGTTTGGGACCCTGTTTTTAAAACCATGATTTTTTACTGTTTGAGCAAAATTTACAAATAAATTACTGCCTGGCCTATTTATTATTTTACTAGTTAGTTTTTATATGCATGCATGTTATCAACATTTTCAAGAGTCCCAGGTCGTTTTCCCTGTAGCTTATTTGCATATATTTAAATTTTAGTCTCCCAAAACTTTTATGGTGCCTCTCCTTAATGAAGAATATTATTCCTTTTGAGTTGCATCTGAAGACTCTCACCCAGTCAGCCAACAATCTACTCTGCAGTAATGAGGGACAAGCACCCTGATACAGCTATTTGTAGATAGGTACGGTTGACTTTAAATTTCTTTAACATGTCCTAAAGACTGAGGGATGGTTTTTGATTTTGGGAAAATCTCCACCCCAATAGGTGGTGCTGGAATTCTGGCTCTGTTACCTTGAGTTTTATTACATATATATTTAAATTTCAGTGGAGCACTCATGGCTGGTAAGACTTATAGCCTCTACCTAATGAGGAACACTACCTTTTTCTATCAGCAGCTAACATTCTTTAGAGATGCAATAATATATATAACATAAGATGCATATCTCTCAATGGCAGTACAGCACAGCAGATATTGTAGCTAAAATGATTTCTATAAAATAAGGTGAAGCTGTGCAGAATAAAAAATTTAAATTTTTTTTAAGAGAAAAATAAGAAAGGGGAAAAACTGTTCTTTTTTTTCAAAAAGTAATTTTGAACATCCTTTTGTAAATTTTATTTCATGTTGGTGATCAATAACGTTAACATCAAAAGGCTTTGTTCTAGCTTTTTTACTTTTTTTTTTTTTTTTGAATGGCACTACTTGACTGAAACCCCAAGCTCTTTAGAAAATAAAGGAATATAGTCACATCAAGACATTTTAATCCAATACTATGTCACCCCCTCCCTTTAATTCCCAAAAATTGCCAAAAAGTTTTAAAATTTGTCTGCTTTTTACTGTGATTTAAAAAAGGGAACCCCGGTTTACCCCGTGACATCCCAAGAAAAAAAAATTTGGTTCCAGGATAAACTTTTGGGAAAATTGAAAATATTTTAGTTTGGCCCAAATTGGAAAGGAAATCTGTTACATGGTTCTGAAGCCTCCAGAATGTCAACTCAAAAAAAGGAAAAAAAGAAAATTAAAGTAAGCGGATAGCTAGTAAAGAGAAAATAAGTCCTGACATTTAACTGTTAGAACCGCTACAAGCCTTAATCACTTTATTAGTTGAAGATGGGAGCTTTTTTTTAGGGTCCTTTACATCAATAATACAGATGTTTTACAAGATAGGTTTGTTGTCAACCAAAACCCCTGCCCTTTTTTAAAACTATGTTTAAAATTGTATTTTTGATTTTGGGCTTCAAGCTACCTGTCCCAGAAAAGTTTTTATTTTGCAAAAGTTTTAAACCAAGACCCCTGTTTAAATTTTAAAGGGGGCACTATATAGTTTTAATTGTATTGAAAAATAAATTCATTTTCAGGCAGCTAAAACTGTAAAACTCCAACATTTTGAAGGGGGAAACCCAAAATTTTTTTCAAACATTGTAAAAATTTTTACTCTAAAAAATTAAAAAAATATATGATAAAAAAATAGTCCATGACTATCGTTATTAGGGAGGCCCCATGTTATCAAAAATGTCAAAACATGACTGTCACTGTGGGAAAACCCCGTGAAAAAAAGAACAACTAGGTTGGGGAAAAGAAACAAAAAAGAAAAAAACAAATTTTTCAAAAAGGGCACAAAAAGGGGTTCATACAAAATTTAAAGAAGCATTAAAAGAACACAAGTCATTAAAAAATGACAAGAAAAAACTGATTTTTGGGGCTATTTCAAAGAGGTTTTACATGCCAAAAATCTTTAAATTTTCCCGGACTAACAGAAATCTTTAAACTTGATGGCACATTTTTTTGTGAAGCTATTTTAACCTTGATGACAAAAACCCAAAAGTTTTGAAAAGTGCATTGCCGATGGCAGGTTAAAATTATTCCAGAAGAAATCATATAGGGAAGCAAAATTTAGGTTTGTTACAACCCAAAAGAGGGGGCTGTGGGGTTCTCAGGGCCCCTTTTCCCCCAATGCTTGTGATAACGAGCTAAGTAGAGGGGGAAAGGCAAAACAAAAAAAATTTCAGCCGTTTTTGTTCGGGGCCCCCCTTTTAAAGGGGAATTTCCCTTCCTGAAACAAATAATAAGTTTTTAAATTTGGAAATTTCTTCTTTGTTTGTATGAAAACCAAAATCATGGGATTAAAATTAGGCGAAGACATTCTGCTCTTACGGCGTACAACGAACATATCATCATGGATTCGGTGTACCACTTTATACACCTCTCTATGGCCATCCTGTTATCATTGTATGATAGTACCTTCAACATCTATGTGTGTGTGTATATATAATGTATGTGATTGTGTGTGTGTGTATGTTTGCTTTACAAGACCCCTTTCTCTATCTCGATATTTATAGCTAAAAATATCCTTTTTATTGTAGCATAAGCTTATTGGGCAGAATACTGTAGTGCAGAAATTCACAGTTCCCTGTATGAGATGTATTCCTTCTCCAGTCACGTTTTCCTTCAGTTATTTTTTATTTTTATTGGTTGTTGCCTGGCTGCAAAACACTGTGCTTTCATTTTTCCTTGCTTTTATTCTACAAATGTTATTTTAAAAAAATTCATAATGAAATGGTAAGGCCTGTTTTAGATTTCATATTTTTAAAGTTAAATCTTTTGAATCTATTTGAGAACATTTTTCAAGATAACATATTATAAGAAAGGAGGGAAACAGTACAGAGCTCATTGCGGCACTATCTAACCATGCCATCAGATAGCTTGTCTCTGTATTGATTACATAATGGACATTTCAAGTACAGCATATATGAGTAGACGTGCATGCTTATTCTATTCCAAGTTGTTCATGAAGAAAGAAATGCATTAAATGATATTACACTTTGCATCTCTTCCACTGGCTTCAACTTCTCAGAATCGTTTTTTTACATTCAGATTATGGTATTCAGAAAACATTTATTCTACTAGTGTCTGTAGATTGCTCATATGAAATAGAATTCACAATAATAAATAATTATCCTGATTGTGAAAAGGATAGACTATTCCATGGCACCAGTGAAATTGAACCTTGTAGGAAACTGAAATAGCTTTTTTATTAAATTGCCAAATCCAGACTTAGCAAACTGTAGCTTAAGGAGGAGTTAAATTATGACAACTTTTGTCAGTAAGGGCATGTGAAGGTTATAGGAGAACCCCATCTATTAGAACAGAGAGTTAGGCTGTGGCGGATGTGGCCAATCCATGTATTTCCTGGGTGTATATACAATTCAATCCAAAAATAAGAAAGGTCCCAGCTATATTCTGCTCTGACTAAAGACATTCTGTGTGGATGGGCAGAATTCACGATCAAATGGAGACTGTGACTCCCTCATGCAAACAATCCAAAGAGAAAAATTGATCAGCACATCCAAAACTATTTTAAAGAAAATGATGTAGGTGCACGCTTGTGTGGTGGCATACAATGCAACACAGCAACACTCTACAAACAATGAGAGACAGTCAAAGGGACTATATTAACTATTTTAAAATGCATTACTACTTCATTTTGGAGACATGAAAATTGAGGTTCTAAGCACACATTTTGGTTCAAAACTGCGAATGTCCATCCACTACGACAAGTTGATCTCAGTTCAGGGTACCAAGCAAGGTGAGATGTTAGTGTAGGTTCCCATTTGAACTGAGGTCACTTTGTTGCAGTGGATGTGCACGCTCAGATTTGATAAAAAATATGCACTAAGAACCTCAAATTTTTATGTATCCAAAATGTAGAGATGCATTTTAAAATAATTTATATATTCCCTTTGACTGTCTCTTAGCATTTGTAGAGTGTTGCTGATATGTTGTTATTTGCATTGAATGCTGCCACACAAACGTGCACCTACATAATTTTCTTTAAACATTATTTGGATGTGCTGATCAATTTTTATCTTTGGATTGTTTGCATGTGGGAGTGGCAGCCGCCATTTTATTTATGCACTCAGTCCGTCCACACAGAATGTCTTTAGTCAGAGCGGATTGTAGCTGAGACCTTCATTCCCTAAAAATATGGAGACCTGAGAGGTTACCAAGTGAGGTGAGATGTTAGTGTAGTTTACCATGTGAATTGAGGTCACTTTGTCACGGTCAATGGGCACTTTCAGTTTTGATCAGAAATGTGCGCTATGAACCTCAGATTTTTATGTATCCAAAAAGTAGCAGAAATGCATTTTAAAATAGTTCATATATTCCCTTTAACTGTCTCTTAGTATTTGTAAAGTCCTGCTGATATGTTTTGTTGTTGTTTGCATTATGCAATTCAATGGTTGACTGCTGCAGAGGAAATTACAGCTGTTAATACTTTTGTCAGTGTTGTCCTGCACATTTGTGTAGCCACTTATCTATAAAATTAAAACCATGAGTGAAGCATGCCATAGGCGACTCTCAGCTTCAATAACACCATGCCTTAAACACACTGTGTATTTCTACTTTAGCAGATTTATTATTACAAATGCTACACCTGTCACCACAGACATATAGGAATTTGTGGCAACAAGGAAGGAAGCCACTAAAGTGATGATTTTTTTGTTTTTTCTAGACATGCTCAATTCCAGACCATCTAGATTGGATCCATAGTAATTCACGGAGATTAAGGAGTCAAATTCATATATAAAAATATGTTGCCTAGGCAGATACATAGCATCTAATGCTAATTTCTAGACAGTCACGATTCCAGACCATCTAGACTGGATTCATAGTAATTCAGGGAGATTAAGTAGTCAAATTCACATATAAAATTCTGTTGCCCAGGCAGATATGTAGCATCTAATGCTAATTATACTGGACATGACTGTGGTCTGGCTGATAAGTTACATAAACCACTGATTTGGAATGCTAGAATCCATGCATGTGAAATGAGTGTAAACACATTTATAGTAAATGTAAACATATTTAAACAATATTCACCTTTGTCTTCTAGCTTACTTTCCATGTCCTATCCTTCAGCTTCATGTAACTGTCTTATCTGCAAATGTGCCACAATATTTGTAAGCTAATAAGAACTATGACCACTATGTAAAATATCTTAAAAGACCCAAACATCTTCATAGAGCAAACATTGTTCAAAGACACATGTTATTGCATGTATGAGTAACAGAATATTCAAGTAGGTTATTTGAGTATATAGTGGGGGGTGAGTAAATGTTTCTGTGGGTAAGGAAGCCCCTTGGTGAGTGCTTGGTTAAGTAAGCAAGCTCCCATGTTACTGAACAGGATAGAGTGAATAAAGAAGAGCATGGCTGGTGAAAATAATCCCAAGGTGAGTGATGGAGTGATTCATTATAATTGCATTATGTGCAATAGTTATGTTGGCTCTGTATAATACGAACTATCAGGGCTGGACTGGGACTAAAATTCAGTACAGATCATTTGAAAGCTATGTGGTTTATGTCAAATGTTTGTGTGCTTGTAGGTTATGGCTGATTAGGCTCTAAATCACATTTGTAAAATACAATCTCCTATAACATATATAGAGTCTGATATATGTAGAATATGAATTTCGCTCCAGAAATATTTTGATTGCTCTTGACAGAATGCATATCCATATTTGTAATAGAGACCATACAGAAAACAATCAAGCACATGCTGCCCCAAACCCCTTCACTCCCCACAGCTACTTCCCTAGATGGAGGTCTTGATAACGAATATAGGCAGGATTGGCCGATAAAATCTTGCAACAGGGAAGGAAATGTTGAGTCCCCTGCACTGTTTCTGACTATATCTGTGCTATCAGAGGTTAAAAATATTGCATTAATCTGATCTTTGTAACAGTGCAAGACAATACAGTATTCTATGCATGCTAATAGGCCTCTAAATCATAGTCAAACAGTTACCAAATAACACCACAATACACAGAACAACCCTTTTCGCCATGTTACCACCATGAACAAAACCTGATATACCAAGGGTGATATTACCAATAATAACACTATGCAAGGGACAAATAATCCTGCCACACCTTGACCACGTGTTACCATCACTTAATGAGTGAATATACTGAACCATAACATTAACTACCACGCTGTGACTGCATAGTAGTTCATAGCTACTCTACAGAAACCCTCTGGAGACCCATGAAAGAAATACAGTACAGTTACTCCAGTGGCCCCCAGGTGACCTCTCCTCTGATAGGAGTTATTAACTTTCCCTATTCTTCTCTCTTCAGGTTAGACAGCAATGATGACTTGTTTATGCAGAATTTTCAGCACACAGACATCTTTGTCTCCTTACTTTTCCAGCACCGTTCTTACCTTTTCCCATACAAAAGTCCCCATACATAGTGCCCCAAACAGCACTAGTCCCGTGTATGTGTATATATATATATATATATATATATATATATTAATCTCCCCTCTTGGTGTCCCACAAAGTAATAGAGCAGTCAAAAGAGTGATAGTGCACCAGCTGTGCTTACACAGCAATAATATCTTCTCAGATACTGTAGTAGTATTCCTAGTAGTGATCAGTTTTGTGAGCATATAAAATAGTAATGTCCTCCATTGAGCCCCAATATGGTATTAATGTTCCTCCTTCCTGCCCTCACAAATTAGTTGCCTACCTTTTTGATCTTACACTGTATTATGGAAGCCCCCATAGAGTAGCAATATTAGTCATGTCTCCCTTTCAATTCTTATACAGTAGTAATGTTTTTCTATGGGGCTTGCTTATAGAGAGAGTAAGTAGCAAGGCAGGGAGCCATTTACTCCACTGTTTTCAAATGGAACTGCATTCTTTATGTTAAGCAGCCCACAACACCAGCCAATCTGGCTTTTCTAAAACTTACAGTTGGGCAATCCAGCCCTGGGTGCACTTAGCTGGCCACTTTTGCTGCCTCTAACAGGTTTTCCTCCAAGAATTACCTGTACTTAGCTCATAGTTGCCAACTTTTGAAAGTGGAAAAGCAGGAGATCGAAGAGGGCGGCAAGCAAATTTGCATGGGCACGCCCATATTGTAAGTGTGCTACGCCCCTTCAAAAAAGCCACACCCACTCCACCTAACTGCATAACGGCTTTGGAAGAAAGCCAGGTAGATGCCCCCTCTAGCCAGGTAGTGCCCTTATAGCCAGGTAGTAGCCCCCCATAACCAGGTAGTGCCCCTTACAGGCAGGTAGATGCCCCTTGTAGCCAAGTAGATGCCCCCTCTGTAGCCAAGTCGATACCCCCTCTGTAGCCAGGTAGAGCCCCCTCTGTAGCCAGGTAGAGCCCAATTTGTAGACAGGTAAAGCCCCAATTGTAGCCAGGTAAAGCCCTCTTATAGCCAGGTAAAGGCCCCATTGTAGCCAGGTAGATGCCCCCTCTGTAGCCAGGTAGAGCCCAATTTGTAGCCAGGTAGAGCCCCCATTGTAGCCAGGTAGATCCCCCATTGTAGCCAGGTAGAGCCCCCAATGTAGCCAGGAAGATGCCCCTTTGTTGTCAGGTAGTTGCCCCCTTTGTTGTCAGGTAGTTGCCCCCTTTGTTTCCAGGTAGTTGCCCCCTTTGTAGCCAGGTAGATGCCCCCTTTGTAGCCAGGTAGAGCCCCCCTATAGCTAATAAAAATAAAATAATAAAAGCCACTTACCTTACCAGGCTCCCTGCAGCGCGACCAGCTCCGGACATCTCCCGGCCGACCGACCGACTCAGCGTCGCAGGGGGAGTGAGTGCAGCCGCGCGTCACACCCCCTCGATGCTGATCTATATGTACAGCGCTCACCGTAAATGTACATACTGGGGGCGAAGGGAAAATATCCCTCCTGCCTTCTCCCTGTACGGCAGCTGCTGACTGACTGTGCGGCTGCGTCCACACAATTCAGTGAGACTCACCGAGAGGGTGAGTGGCCGCTTCACCCGCCTGTAGGAGCGGCTCGGCGGCGCCAGAGTAGCGCACCAGCGCTACTCTGGTGCCGTGGTAATTTAGAGATCCCTGCCTGCTGGCGGCGGGGGGTTCACCAACTCTGCCAGGGGGGGGGGGGACCCCATTAGCGGGACCCCCCTGCCAAAAGCGGGAGAGTTGGCATATATGACTTAGCTCCATCCATCTTCCCATCAACTCTGACCAGCTTCCCTGTCCATGTTGAAGCAAAGCAGGGACACCATTACATGATGCTGCCCCCACCATGCTTCACAGTGGGGATTGTGTGTTCAGGGTGATGTGAAGTGTTGGCTTTCCCTAAAAAGCTTTTTGCAAACTGTAAACATGACTTTTTAGGGTTTGCATTCAAAAAGAACTTTCTTCTTGCCACTCTTCCATAGATGTCAGATGTGTAGAGTACACAACTAATAGTCTCCCGTCTGAGGTGTGAATCTACATATGCAGCTACTCCAGAGCGACTCTGGACCTCTTAGCTGCTTCTCTAATAAGTGTATTTTCTTTACACTGTTTAGCACTATTATATGCATGTCATATACAGTGGGTTGCAAAAGTATTTACACTCCAACTGTTCCTCATTTGTAAACTTTACAGCCATAAACATTAATGTATTTATTGATATTTTAGGTGATAGAGCAACATAAAGTAGTAAGTATCTGTGAAGTGTAAATGTTTGCAAATTAAAAAGCTGAAAAATGTGGCATGCATATTTATTCAGTCCCGAGACAAAACTTTGTGGGGCCATTTTTAGTTACGACGACAGCTGCAGTCTGTTGGGAGATGTCTCTACCAGCTTTGCACATCTAGAGGCTGGAATTTTAATCATTCTCCTTTGCAAAATAGCTCTAGCTCAGTCAGACTGATTGGCAAATGTTTGTGAACAGCAATATTCAGTTCATGTCACAGATTCTCAATGTAATTTAAGTCTGGGCTTTGACTGGGCCATTTTAACACATGAATATGCTTTTATTTAAACCATTCTATTGAAGCTTTGGCTGTATGTTTAGGTTCATTGTGCTGCTGGAAGGTGAACCTATTCCCCAGTTTCAAGTCTTTTGCAGCCTCTAACAGGTTTTTCTCCAAGTTTGCCCTGTATTTAGCTACATCCATCTTCCCATCAACTCTGACCAGCTTCAATGGGGATTGTGTGTTCAGGGTGTTGGCTTAACAACTGTGTCCCCTACATAGCTTTTCTCAAACTGTTAACTGGATTTCTTATGGCTTGCTTTCAAAGGGAGATTTCTTCTTGCCACTCTTCCATAAAGGCCAGATTTGTGGAGTACATGACTAATAGTTGACCTATGGACAGATTATCCCACCTGAGCTGTGAAGATTGACCCTAGACCTCTTTGCTGGTCCTCTAACTAGTGCTCTACTTGTAAAGGCTGTCAGTTTAGGTGGACTGCTATGCAATGGTTGGTTGGCAGTTGTGCCATACTCCTTTCATTTATGGATGATGGAGTGAACAATACTCCATGAGGTGTACAGAGCTTGGGCTATTTTATTAAACCCTTACCCTGCAATAAACTTTGCCACAACTTTATCCCTGACACAAATGTTCTCTAACAAACCTCTGAGGCCTTCCCAAAACAGTTGAAGTGTAACTGAAAATAAATTACATACATGTGTACTAATTAGGTGATTTCTAAAGGTAATCTGTCACACTGGATTTTATTTTGGAGTATCAGAGTACAGGGGCTGAATACATATGTATGTCACACTTTTCAGATTTTTTAATTAAAAAAAAAAAATAATTAATGAGAGGAGTATGACTACTTTTGCAACCCACTATATATCAGTTTCATTTAAGTCATCCATATAGCACTGGATCTGGGGATCTATTGTCAGTATAAGAAATAGTTTAGCTAAACAATGTATTTTTATTTGATTCTTAAAAGGAATGTGGCATCAGAAAATGACTTGCTGTTTAAATAAAATGTTCACATTATATATATTTTCACAATTTTTGGTAATTATTTTTATTTTTCCATGTTACTATCTACTTGAAAAAAAAATTCATAAAATCATGTATTTTTAACTCTGACCACCAAAAGGCTGGTACTCTCTGCTCTGTTCTGTAGTGATCATTTTCAGCAGTCTCAAATTATTCTCAGTGGCAGCACACTACTAACCTTGCATTTCCTGCACAATGAACTGTTTGCAGGCAACAGAGCATAGAACACTCTCTAAGAAGTCACAGAGTCACCTCCTGTTTTCGGACTCCCATTGTCTATGATCAGGCCCGGACTGCCCATTGGGCAAACCGGGCATTTGCCCGGCGGGCCTCTGGAGTCCGGGCCGCAGGGCCGGCTCGGAGCGCCCCCATTGGGGGCCGGTTTTAACCCCCCCCCCCCCTCCGGCCGAGGCCGCCGCAAGGGGCGCAATGTCGCTATGCGGGACCACTGTGCCAGGGGGCCGAGAGGCCCCCCTCGCTGCACGGCTGCATGGCCAGGTCACCGACCCAGCCATGCAGCCATCACAGCGTCCGCCTGCAACCGCGCGAAGTGGATCCTCGTCTGTTCAGCTCCCAGGAGGCCGCGGGGCAGGCGCGCAATGTGATGACGTCATCGCGCCCCTGCTCCGCGGCCTGTACCAGGAAGCCAGCGGCCGCTCCGGAGCAGGAGAAGAGGAGGGGACAGCGGGTGAGTATTATTTTTTTATTTTTTCTAACCTACTTACTGGCCCTGGCTGCCTATACCCTGCCCTATATACTGCCCTTGCTATCCATACCCTGGCTGCCTAGGCTGCCTATACCCTGCCCTGGCTACCTATATCCTGCCCTATATACTGCCCTGGCTACTTATACCCTGCCCTATATACTGCCCTGGCTACCTATACCCTGCCCTGGCTACCTATACCCTGCCCTATATACTGCCCTGGCTACCTATACCCTGGCTACCTATACCCTGCCCTGGCTACCTATACCCTGCCCTATATACTGCCCTGGCTACTTATACCCTGCCCTGGCTACCTATACCCTGCCCTATATACTGCCCTGGCTACTTATACCCTGCCCTATATACTGCCCTGGCTACCTATACCCTGCCCTATATACTGCCCTGGCTACTTATACCCTGCCCTATATACTGCCCTGGCTACCTATACCCTGCCCTATATACTGCCCTGGCTACTTATACCCTGCCCTATATACTGCCCTGGCTACTTATACCCTGCCCTATATACTGCCCTGGCTACCTATACCCTGCCCTATATACTGCCCTGGCTACTTATACCCTGCCCTATATACTGCCCTGGCTACCTATACCCTGCCCTATATACTGCCCTGGCTACCTATACCCTGCCCTGGCTACCTTTACCCTGCCCTATATACTGCCCTGGCTACTTATACCCTGCCCTATATACTGCCCTGGCTACTTATACCCTGCCCTGGCTGCCTATACACTGCCCTGGCTGCCTATACCCTGCCCTGGCTGCCTATACCCTGCCGTGGCTACCTATACCCTGCCGTGGCTACCTATACCCTGCCCTGGTACTATACACTGCTCTTGCTCTATATGCTGCCTGGCTACCTATACCCTGCCTGCTGCCTATACACTGCCTAGGCTGACCATATATGCCCTGATGCCTATACTGCTGGCACCTATACCTGCCCTAGCTGCCTAGGTGCTATATATGCCTGCTACTTACCCTGCCCTGGCTACCTATACCCTGCCCTGGCTATCTATACACTGCCCCTGGCTGCCTATACACTGCCCCTGGCTGCCTATACACTGCCCCTGGCTGCCTATACACTGCCCCTGGCTGCCTATACCCTGCCCTGGCTGCCTATACCCTGCCCTGGCTACCTGTACCCTGCCCTTGCTGCCTATATACTGCCTTGGCTACCTATACCGGGCCCTAGCTGCCTATATACTGCCTTGGCTGCCTATACACTGCCCTGGCTACCTATTCCCTGCCCTGGCTACCTATACCCTGCCCTGGCTGCCTATAATAGCCCTGGCTACCTATACACTGCCCTGGCTGCCTATATACTGCCCCTGCCTGCATGTAGACCGGCCCTAGCTGCCTATAAGTGTCCCTTGCTGCCTATAAGTGGTCCTGCCTGCCCATATACTGCCCTGGCTACCTATAAGTGGCCCTTGTTGCCTATAAGTGGCCTTTGCTGCCTGTATACTGTCCCTGCCTGCCTGCATACTGTCCCTGCCTGCCTAATGGGGGGCCTACCTATCTACATGCCACTTATCTGACATTTTTTAATTTCTAATTTTTAGGGTCTAACATACGCTGTTTGGGGAATTGATAGGAAAGTGCTGGAAAAGAGAGGAGTCTAAGATGTATTTATGGTAAATTCTACAGGGACGAGTAGTGACCGGGAGAAGACATTGCATGCTGTACCGGACAGAGAAAGAAGAAAAGGAGAAGAGAACAACTCCCATCAGAGATGACGTCTCCTGTGAGTCCCTGCTGTCAGGGGTCATTTTCCTTCTGTGTTGAATCAGTGCTGTATTCATGTGATGGTGACCTGACTACTGGTGATGTGATTGGTTGTAAGTTATGCTGGTGCTTATATAGTGTCAGTGTGGGCTTGTCACTGATTGTAAAGCTCACACCTGACTCTGTGATGAGGGCTTTCTCTGCACCACTGTTTCTTTCTTTCTTGTGTGTAGGGGGCTCTCACACAGAGCGGTTTTGGTGCATTTTTTTATGCATTTTTTGTGCAGAAATGTACAGCATTAACTGCTCTGCCTTTCTGCACAAAAACTCACCAAAAACGCTCTGTGTGAAAGCACCTTTATAGTGTAGTTTATTTTAGACAGTGGTGAGGTGCGAGAACAAGGGACATTTTGTAAGCGGATATTGTATGTGGGCTGCTGGGGGCTTAGTGCCAGGGCTGATTTTTATTCCCAGTCCGGCCCTGTCTATGATACTGCTACTCCATAAAATATCTCTAAATGCTGTTAAAAAGTTGCTCAGACAGAATGTCTGCATCTAATATTATGTGCAGAAAATGAGATTTCAAAGAACTCTATAATCAGAAATAAAACCGATAAGACGAAAAGTGTCTGTATCTGTACTTAATTGGTAAAATGATATCGGTGATACATTTCCTTTAAATAAGTCTGAGGATGGCTTGCTCTGTATTTTATTAGTTTTACAAAAACAGTATTGCTGATTAATATGGAAATTTACTCAGATTAAAGGGAGAGATTAGTACTTAATTATTATGTAATTTAGAATATTCAATATTTTAATAAAGTAGTAGACAATGTTTGATCACCGTTTTATTTTAATAGCGCTCACTGCAACAAACACCGTGCTGTTAGTGGTAGTGAACGAAGGTCCCTCTTCGCCTTAAACACACTTCATATATATATATAGAAACTACCACTTTAGTCGTCTTTCCCATCAGGATAAGCACTTAATCAAACCATCTTCTTTAAAAAGACTTTTTTATTCAAATTTTCTTATGAAATACATATTGTACGTATGAACAGCAGGTTATATTTCAAGTAAATAACTTTGTAAATATATCGGAACGGTCTTACTTGTATATTTTCAGAGCAGGATCTCACATGGGATCAGGGTCTGTAGCTTAGGAGTTGCTAGCTGGCACCATCTTGGCGTAGTAGCACGTCTGCTACGTTTCGGGGGTAGCCTTCCCCTTTGTCAAGCAACTTGCTCGACAAAGGGGGAGTAGCACGTAGTAGCACGTCTGCTACGTTTCGGGGGTAGCGCTCCCCCTTTGTCAAGCTCCTTTGGAGTTTGTCCTCCCTCTCAGCAGATGGAAAAAAGGCAGTAGGAAGGGTCCAAGAGGGTGGAGAGCCAGAAGTCATCCCTCTGCCGGAAGCACTGGAATGACGTTATTCATCCCGTAATCCTGGCGACTGACAAATAACGTCGCCTCCTCAAACAACCTCAGCAAACAGCAGGTGTCATGAGCTGCCACTGGCTGCCATCAAAGTTACACAGGGGAGTACTCCTGTCCGCCTAGATGATCAAAAAATCGTTAATGGCCTTTATCTGTTCATACAGTCGGTCCAATATGTGCAGGCTGGAATTCCAACGGGTGGAAACATCGCATATCAGCGTGTGTTGGGGGAGGCCGTTCTGCTGCTGCAACTCAAGGAGGGTGTGTCTGGCTTTGTAGGAATGGCTGAAGTGCATGCACAGTTTCCTGGCCATTTTCAGAATCTTCTGAAGATCGGTGGAAGACTTCAGGAACCTTTTCACAACCAGATTGAACACATGCGCGCCATGCAGGGCGCAGAGCAGTTCCTCCCCTGTGTGACTTCGTTCACCGAGGCAAGCCAAGTGTAGAACTGCGTGACACCGCTGTGCCCTACACATATGGTATGATGGAGCAGTACTTGTGGAGGCCGAGATGGTGGTGGTGGTAGTGGAGGAGGAGGTGGAACATTGTCGCAGGAGCAGCAGTTTGACAACGTGGAGGAGAAAGCGGCGTCTCCTGTCCAAGTTGTTGGTGTGACTTGGCAGGAAGCACATTCACCCAGTGGGCCGTAAAGGACATGTACTGGCCCTGACCGTAGTTACAGCTCCACACGTCCATGCTGCCGTGCACCTTGAAACAAACCGATAAGCTCAAGGACTGGCCCACCTTCTGTTCTACATATTTGTGTAGGGCTGGTACTGCCTTTTTGGAAAATAAATTACGGCTTGGAACTCTCCACCTCAGCTCGGCACAGGCCATTATTTCTCTGAACGGTGCAGAGTCCACCATTTGGAAAGGGAGGGACTGCAGTACAAACAACTTGGACAGGAGCACGGTCAGCTTCTGTACCTTTTGATGGTTGAACGCATACTGTTGTCTCTTTGCAATCGCCTCGTTGAACGACTGCTGGCGCCATGAGTAACGAGGAGCAGGAGCATCTGGAGATGATGGCAAAGAGAAACAGCTCCCTTCTGGAGCCTTGACTGGTGGCTGCAATGGCATGCGTGCCACTGGGTGCTGCTGCTGTTGCTGCGGCGGCAGGATGGACCACCACATCTGAGCCACGTTTATCCCCGGCCACCGGATGGTGACGCTGCATGTGTTGACACAGGGTCGTGGTGCCAATGTTAGCTCCCTGGTCACGCTTCACTTTCTGCCCACAGATTCTACATATACCCTTGTTTGGCTCCTCCAGTGTCTTAGCAAAAAACTGCCACACCGCTGACTAGCTGATTTTACCGCCAACGCTCCGCACTGAGTGACTACTACCGCCACTGCCTCGCTGATCCCCTGCGCCGATACTTTCTTGGACCTGCGAAGCGGGTTTTCTACCATGTGGCCGTTTGGCTCCCGACCTCGCACTGCTGCTACCCTGCTAACTCACGGCCACACTACCCACTTGCTGGCTGCGCCGCTGCCTGACGCGCGAGCTGATGCCCTCTTCTCCTGACGATGATGACGCCCTTGCTTCACCTGGCTCCCAAGCGGTCGGCTACATCATCATCCATTATTGTTGGATCTTCACTGCTGTCCTCCTCAATGGTCTTGGTATGCAGAGGCTGACCCCTCACAACATTACCTCCCATGCCACTCTCCACATCCATACTTTGCCGCCTACTGAAAGAAGCAGGGGATATCGACCCCATTTCTTCGCTGCCAAGTAGCTGCTGACTGTCCTCAAATTGTTCATCATTGCTGTATAGTGGCGCTGAGCCCAGACCACATAGTAGATCTCTGGCTGAGGGAACCAGACGGGACAGAGGCGGGTTGAGGACAGGTGAGAGCCGCTGAGCTGTTCCCGGGCCATGCCAACTAAGGGTTGTGTCTGACGTTCCCACCGACTCTTGGCTGGGGTTGTCAGATGTCATCTGGGAGGAATTGGATGACCTAGTCAACCAATCAAGAATCCTTGAGTTGCTGGTCAACACACGGCCGCTAGATGACAACGGCAGTTCTGGCCTCACCGAGTGACCCCTGCTGCGACGTCCCCTTACTGTGCTGCGACTTGTGCCTGCTCCAGGAATGTTTGTGCCACTGCCACTCGCATGTGAAGAGCCTGCCACCTCTCTGTCTGACATACTGTTTGTTCAAAAATTTACAGACTCTGTTTAATGAAGATATCTGTATATGATAAATACACACCCTGTATTTGACTCCAAATGAACCCACTAACAAGCTTAGATATAAATTATGCTACAGAAATCACCAGGAAAAATGTCCTCGTCTTTGGCATTTAAAAACACTGTTTATTTTACTGACTACAAAAGCACAAACACGCTTAATTAACCCTTGGATATAAATTGCGCTACAGAAATCAGCAGCAAAAAATTTATTGGTATGTGGCTTGTAAAAATTCCATTTCTTTTACTGACTACAAAAGCACAAACACGCTTAATTAACCCTTGGATATAAATTGCGCTACAGAAATCACCAGGAAAAATGTACTCGCCTTTGGCGTTTAAAAACACTGTTTATTTTACTGACTACAAAAGCACAAACATGCTTAATTAACTCTTGGATATAATTGTGCTACAGAAATCAGCAGTAAGAAAATAACTGGTATGTGGCTTGTAAAAATGCTGTTTCTTTTACCGACTACAAAAGCACAAACACGCTTAATTAACCCTTGGATATAAATTGCGCTACAGAAATCACCAGGAAAAATGTCCTCGACTTAGACAACCCTTGGATATTCAATGTGTTCCAGAACTGGCCAGATGGCATTAAAATGTATATGGAGCAGAATTGGACCCACACTGGACTTCAATTACAATACCCCACAAACTGAATCAAAATTATAACGGAAGAGGAGCAGTCTCTGATAAAAGCAGTGACACCCCCCCAAAAATCGCTGTTAAAAACAAATTTCTTTTGTGTGAGATCTATGCAGCAGCTGCAGCACGGCACAACAAGAGGAGTTTGAGCCTCCAGTGTCGCGTCCGGACTTATATAGTGCGGTGACGTCACAGAATCCCACCGGTCTCTGATTGGCTTCATCTCTGCACATGTCATTAAGGGTCTTCCTTTCTTCCTCCCCGACTTCCTGTCACGCCATGTACTTGCGGCCATTTTATCAATTAAAAACACGCTTCGTTCCCACGAATTACCCCAAACTTCTATTTCGTGCAGAATCGAAGTTTTCCTGAAATTCTAAACGAATTCTACTTAGTTAGAATCAATTCAACCATCTCTAACTACTAGCACTAAAAAGCACATGCACCCAGAGGTAAAAAATAGCATAGGTTCCCACATGTATTGAAAACGCTTTGTCGATTGGCAGGTGGGCTGATTACAGTTTTGATCAAAAATGTACAGTAAGAACCTAAAATTTTCATGTATTAAAAGTAGCAGAAATGCTTTTCCAATGGTTCCTATGTGGCTTTTGATATTGGATTGAGACAGAAAGGTGTATTGTCAAAGAGATTAAAACTAACCCCAAAATATTTTTAACTACATAAATAGTAAAAAGATTAAAGATGAAAATGTTGGCCCAATCGAAACGTGGTGAGGGAGGCATTGCAGAGGGTGATGAGGAGAAAGCAAACCTTTTAAACAATTTTTTCTCCACCATATTTACTGAGGAAGCAGGACATGAGGTAAACTCCACTTTAAATGTTTTTTGTCTAACCCAAGGACAGATGGAGCTTCACCTTAAGAAGACTAAAATTGACAAATCCCCAGATCCTGATGGTACACACCCCCCTTTCCTAAGGGAATTGAGTAATATCATAGACAGGCCCTTGTTTTGAATATTTATGGATTGTATAGTAACCGCATATGTCCCAAAGAATTGGTGCATAGCAAATGTGATACCAATATTCAAAAAGGGGTCAAAAACTAAGCCTGGCAACTATAGGCCTGAAAGTTTAACCTCTGTTGTAGGTAGATTGTTTGAAGGCTTTTTAAAGATGTGATACTGGAGTATTCTAGCATGAAAGGAGAAATAAAAAAGAAGTGGCGTGTACAATATATGGATAAGGATTGAACACCAGAATTACTTATTCAATTTTCTTTATTCTTTTATAGCACAACTTGCCTTTCTTAGTGAAACATAGCAACAGTAGACAACTGGTGGATCACAGCATATATGAGAGTTCGAGAGTCCTTGTAATAGAGATTGATATTCCAAACAGAAAATGCAAGACCAACCATATGTTTTACTTCCCTTGAGCTTTCTATATTCTCCGGTTTTCCTGTTTTTCTTAATCACTCTTTAATGGTGTCTCCTCTTTTTCTCTTGTCCAACTGACTCCCTGTGTCTCCCAACAAAACGGCAGTTGAGAGCCCTGGCCCCACCTTCTGACTCCTGATTTGACGGGATTCACCACTCCCACTAGTCAGTTTGGCTGCGTTGCACTCCACCACCAAACTAAACAGCAGAAGAGCTGACCCTATAACAGAAAAACTCCTGCATATTGCCACCAATGTGTACACGACACAGACAGAACAGACAGGTACACAGAGACTGCACAACAAGAGGAGGGGAACACAGACAAGATAGGGACGTGACAATATAACCACACACTTTCATTTAAGAAAGTAGGATAACAATACTATTCAAAGGGTAGCTCTCCCCCCTTACAGGCGCTCTTTGTGAAAGTACGTCTATATAAAATACAAAATAAAGGAAATGCAGGTGCTCACCTGAGGGTGTTGTGCAGCTAATATAGAGGCACAACACTCATAGAAGTATGGGTGGTTCTCACTGAGCCTCAGAGACAGCAGCCGTCAGACAATCTCTCTGCAGCCGAGGGAAGGCAGCAGGCACGATCAGCAATGAAGAAGAAACAACGGAGCCGGCGCTCGTCTCATGGAGTAAAGATCCCCGTAGGATCACTCCAGAGATGGAGTGAATATCTTTATTCCAATTAAAACTGTGCAAGGAGGTTACACAAAGCATCCAATGTGAATACACTTGATATGACGCGTTTCGAACCTGAACGGTGCTTCCTCAGATAAAAACAAGTGTTATACTAACTCACTAAACACATACATACTTAAATAGTTATTTTATTTAAATCCTTAATATTTTAACTATTTAAATATGTATGTGTTTAGTGAGTTAAACAGTGGTTTATTAGGGACACGGTATAAACAGTTTATACAATGGAAAATTTTCTATTACAAATAAGTTTGAGTCTTGGGCAGAGCAGTGGCATATGAGGTTTAACATGGATAAATACAAGGTTATGCATATGGAAAGGAAAAATCCATCGAAGTGTTAAAGTGCCATGGAAAAGGACCTGGGAATTTCAGTGGACAGTAAACTTAACTGTAACAACCAGTGTCAGGCAGCAGCTGCCAAGGCAAATAGGATCATGGGGAGTATTAAAAGGGGCATAGATGCACACAATAAGAACATTTTTCTCCCATTATACAAGTCACTGGTTAGACCACACATGGAATATTGTATATTGTGGAATTTGGGCCCCAGTGCACAAGAAAGATATTGTAGAGCTTGAACAGGTTAATAGGTGGGCAATGAAATTAATAAAAGGACTGGGTGGACTACAATACCCAGAAAGAATAGCAAAATTAAAGTTATTTAGTTTAGAGATGGGGTGACATAATAAATAAATATAACTATATCAAGGGTCAATATAGAAATCTCTCCCATGATCTATTTATGCCCAGGACTGTATCTAGAACAATGGGGCATCCCCTATGTCTAGAGGAAAGAATGTTTCTATATAAACAAAGAAAGGGATTCTTTACTGTAAGAACAGTGAGACTGGGGAACTCTCTGCCAGAGGAACTTGTCATGGTGAATTCACAGAGTTTAAAAAAAGTCTGGATGTATTTCAAGTGTAATAATATAGCAAGTTATAGTGACTGGGATTCTGGAGAAGGGTCGTTGATCCAGGGAGGGAGGTTCCAGTAAGGGAGAAATTTTTCCCCTAAAATGAGAACAATTGGCCTCGATCTCATGAAGTATTTTGCCTTCTCCTCAATCAACACTATAACACAATAAGCTGACCTATATGGACGTCTGACTTTTTTTGACCTTACAAATGTAACTATGTAATATAATTGTTATATCTTAATCCACATAATCAGATATCTGTAAAACTATGTCTACATACTCAAACTCACTAACTACTTTAGTTTGTTGCAGTTTAACAAAGAATAAAAATTAGGTAATGAGGAGTTTATGATTAGTCAGTTCATGACTTGTAGGTCCGATTTTGTGGTGTATGCACTCTGGTGTCCGTGTAAGAAGTTTTACATAGGGAAAACAATACGACCATTACAAATACGGTTTAGAGAACATTTATACTCATTGAAGACAGGGAAAGGAGCCCCGAGATGGATCTCGCATATGAAGGAAATTCATAATAATGAAATTGAAGGGGTTAATTTTGCAGGGTTGCAACGTATCCTTAATTCTTCAGGAGGACTGGATCATCACACAAAATTGTTACAGTGTGAGGCGCGCTGGATATTGCGCACGAATGCATTAGGGCTTCAAGGTTTAAATGACCGTAACGATCTGTCATCGTTTTTATAAATGTAATTGTGTTTTGTTATAATGTATTTGTTTTTAACAATGAGTGACAGCGAGAGAAAATAAAAGTACGTGGTGACGTAGTTCCCTTCAGGCTTAGAGGAAGCGTGCGTTGACACGCGAAACAGCTGTTGCCGGTCTGTCAAGCTTGGCGTGGTCTCGTGTATCCCGTATGCCTTAAACACTGGAGACAAGGTGCCGAATAAAGTAAGGTCATTGTACTACACTCCTTTGGTGAAGTGCCGTCAAATTTCTTTCTACAAAAAGTATTCTATAACGTGACGGTTGTCTTTCATTCACTGTGCACCACCGCTACGTGTGTATGTTTATAGTGCTGAACCGTATGAAGATTGGAAATATCCTATATTTATTCAAATTGGTGTCTCAGAATCAGAGTGGTGCCGAAGCGTGTGTTTCTACATTGCCGGAGTAGTTTGGATTTCTCTTTTCTTTAGCTTCAGAGCACACCTGTGAGCATGGACGAAATTAGTAATGATTTAGATACGGTCAGCACTCAAAAGGCACTTGTTGAAGGCCGGGAGAACCTTGACGCGTTTTTTTCAGAGTGCAATCTGAATGATGACATCAAAGTTCTGAGCACCCGTACCTTGTAACACCGAGTCCTCAACTTGGCTGAAAAAGAAGTTAAGCTCTTTTGGACAAATAATACCTTACAGTCCTATCAAGATTCAGAGCGTACTCCAAGAGGACTCAGGATGTATAAGGAGGTTTCTCAGTACCAAGACGATAAGGAGTTTGTACAAAAATGGAAAGAAGCCCATATGCAGCATTCACTAAACTTGTTACGTTTAATTTTGGATCGTTCAAAGATGGAATATGATCAAGTTTGTATGGAATTGAAGAATGCGAAAGTGGAATTAAAAAGTAGGCTGACGGAAGCTCAGTGGAAATCATTCACACGCAAGATGGAAGGTAGATTAATTTCCATACAAAACGAAATTAAGGAGAGAAAACGTGATAAATTTATTCGTGATAAACTGGACTATGATTTGGATAGAGTGTTCTCTTGGAAAAATACTAAACCGTTTTTTTCACTGACTTTTAGAACAAATAAGAGAAAACCACGATCAAGACCTACTAAGGACTATTGGACCTCAGATACGGGATCTGACTCTAGTACCATGGAAGATCACGGGATTAATGAAAGATCATGGACTGGGACGAGAAACCGTGGTGGTTTTCCGTCAAAAAACTCCGGAGGCGGACACGCCGAGGAGGGAGACATAAGAACAAACAACCCACCCGTGGGAGGTACGAAGAGGAAACGGGTCTCCTGGCGAAAGTAGAGACACCTGTTTCTCTTAATTCCACAGCATTAGAAAACGCTAGGGGTAAAAATGTTTCCACTAAAATTGAAGATACTACAAATGTTATTAACATCTCTGATTTGAAATTAGATGAGGCCACTGTTTCTCTACTATCAAAAGGGTTACGTTTTTGTATTACTGATCAGTTTGATTTTGTGCAGTTTCAGATTGACCTCAGTAAGTCGCTGAGGAAACTGAATCTGTATAAAATATTTAAGGAAAAACATTCTATGATAGAGTCGGGTACTTTACCGGGGAATAAGCCATTGGTAGCTGATGTGGAATCTTTCTCTAGGGGTGAAAACTTTGAAATTACAGATAGAGAAGCGGTGTTGGACCTGTTTGAATTGATGAATGAGGGGGTAAAAACTTGTGATACATCACCCTCAGAAATTGAAAGTTTTCAGGGAGGCACTAGATCTACGTTTTTTCCACCCTTGTCAACGGGCTCAGCTTTGGATAATTTCAATACAGCTGTTTTGAGGGAGGTAAAAGCCCTTATTTACCCTACAGCTACTTGTAATCTTACTTCTATTGAACGTAGAGCTTTAAAGACCTTGAAGAATAATGATGAGTTGTGTTGAAGCCTGCTGACAAGGGTGGAAATATCGTGATCATGAATAGGGACTACTACATACAAGAATCTAGAAGACAGTTAGATGATGGAGTTACATGTAAGAAATTGTCTTCCAGCCCTTTGTTGAAATATCAAGCCTCTCTAAAATTATTATTAGGAAAAGGAGTTACAATTGGTTTCTTTACATCTAAATTAGCTGAGAAACTGTTGCCTACAAAGCTGATAAAACCTTATTGGTATATTCTGCCTAAGGCTCATAAATGCTTGGAAAGTCCTCCAGGACGCCCCATAATTTCCTGTAGGGGGTCACTTACAGAGCCCATTTCAAAATACTTGGATTGGTATCTTCGTCCTCTCCTAGTTAGCATTCCCTCATATTTAAAAGATACAAAAACATTGTTGCACAATCTATCGGATATAAATATATGTCCAGAGTACAAACTGGCAACAATTGATGTTGTAAGCTTGTACACAAGAATAAAACATGAGGATGGTATTCTAGTGATTAGAGCTTTCTTACAGAGGAGAGAGATAGATAATGAACACGTGGAATTTATTTGTGAGTTGTTGAACTTTGTTCTTACTCACAATGCCTTTATGTTCATGCAAGATTGGTATATACAGGCAGTTGGGACGGCGTTGGGGACGCCGGTAGCCCCCACATTGGCTATTCTATTTCTAGCTATCTGGGAAGAAAGATTTATATATTATGTGAAGAATCCCTTTTTGAAATTTATCAAGTATTGGTCTAGTTTTTTAGACCATGTTATAATCATATGGTCAGGTAGCAAAGAAGAATTTGAGGACTTTACAGATTATATAAATCAGAACAATATGAATATGAACTTTACAACTAATTTTGGAGGCAGGGAAATAGAATGTGAAGATTGGAATTGAGGGGAACAAGATAATCACAAAAGGTTACAGAAAACCGACAGCGACTAATTCTATATTGCATAGCGAAAGTTTTCACCCAGAACATGTAATAAAAGGATTACCATATGGACAATTCCTGAGATTACTTAGGAATAACTCGGAGTATAATGATTTTGTAGAGCAATCTATGGAATTGATGGACAGGCTGAGAGCCCGAGGATATAGTGTAAAGATCCTACAATCAGCTTTTGTGAGAGCTATGAAAGAGAATAGGGAGAAATTGGTGAGATGTGTCTTCTCTTTCCAATATAGTCCACTAGCAGACCAAGTAAAACGAGCAATACATCGCTTTTGGTATTTGCTAGAAAGTGATGTGTCACTTCAGGAAAAAATTAAAAAACCACCATTGGTATCGTTTAGACGTACAAAAAATCTGAGAGATGAACTAGTGAAGGGAAGTCTGCATGAAAAACAAAATAATTGGTTATTGAGTAGTATTCCAAAAGGCAATCATAAATGTGGAAACTGTAATTATTGTAAATATTTGAATAATGATAGCAAGATAAAATTAGGTAATGAGGAGTTTATGATTAGTCAGTTCATGTCTTGTAGGTCCGATTTTGTGGTGTATGCACTCTGGTGTCCGTGTAAGAAGTTTTACATATGGAAAACAATACGACCATTACAAATACGGTTTAGAGAACATTTATACTCACTGAAGACAGGGAAAGGAGCCCCGAGATGGATCTCGCATATGAAGGAAATACATAATAATGAAATTGAAGGAGTTAATTTTGCAGGGTTGCAACGTATCCTTAATTCTTCAGGAGGACTGGATCGTCACACAAAATTGTTACAGTGTGAGGCGCGCTGGATATTGCGCACGAATGCATTAGGGCTTCAAGGTTTAAATGACCGTAATGATCTGTCATTGTTTTTATGAATGCAATTGTTTTTTGCTATAATGTATCTGTTTTAAACAATGATTGACAGCTAGATGGAACATAAAAGTACGTGGTGACGTAGTTCCCTTCAGGCTTAGAGGAAGCGTGCGTTGACACACGAAACAGCTGTTGCTGGTCTGTCAAGCTTGGCGTGGTCTCGTGTATCCCGTATGCCTTAAACAATGGAGACAAGTTGCCGAATAAAGTAAGGTCTTTTTACTACACTATTTGGGTGAAGTGCCGTGAAATTTCTTTCTACAAAAAGTATTCTATAAAGTGACTGTGGTCTTTCATTCACTGTGCACCACCGCTACGTGTGTATGTTTCTTGTGCTGAACCGTATGAAGATTGGAAATATCCTATATTTATCCAAATTGGTGTCTCAGAATCAGAGTGGTGCCGAAGCGTTTGTTTCTACATTGCCGGAGTAACAAAGAATACGTCTGCAGCTCTACTGGAGACACACGGTGCAGGTCACTAGATTTAAAAGTAACTGAATATTCATAAGTGCCCATATGTTATATTTGCATCATATTTACATTCAAGTAGTGTCCATATGTTATATTTACGTCATATTTACATCTGAAAATCTATTAATTTTTTTGTTTGTCAAACTAGAGAGAGAATTAAGCAACTTCTAAAAAAAACTAACAGGGGAAATCTAATTTAGTTTTATTCATACTGAGTATAATTAAAGAACTGAAAAAGGGATAATTAGGTGCTTCACCTCCTCTATCAATTAAAAGCGGAAATATGAATCCAATTTTCTTATATGGCTAGAAAGGAAGAACTGCAAAGGCAAAAAGTAATTGAATAGTTAGTCACCTCATTAGCTATGATTTGAAACCCTGAAGAAACAATTTTTATTGATTTGTTTCTCATTTCGCATTGATACATTCCATCCATATAAAAGTTTCATTAACCCCAAAGTAAACTAGCATAGCTACATATTCAAAAAGAAAATGAAACATAATAATTATAGCACATGATTCTTTTGTAGTCTGTTTTTCTAAATTCTGAAGGACTGCTTTGATCTTTTATGCTTTACTCGTCTAAAGACATCTTACAATTTGATTATGTAATTTGTGAGATAGCAAACGTGAAGTGTACTACTTTTATGATTAGTCTATAGTTTAATCTTCTTTCCTGTGGTTTATATTAGAGCAACATATTCTGCATCAATATACAGTTTTTGGAATGTATTCACTCACATCATGGTGCTAGCTATATAATCTGATATAATAAAAATAAATACACCAAACATTCTAATAACTGTAACTTAAACAGTCTGTTGAGCCCTGAAACAAGATTTATACAGGTTGGAATATTTTTATTTTGAGTTACTGAGGAACAGACTATGGTGATAACCAAAGGCTGGCTGCTGATGTGAAGTAACTGACTGCTGCCATAGCAGTGAATAGCAGTGCAGTGGGCCCTGACCACATACATGACATTGCAACAGGCCATGCCTCTAGGCATCCCATCAATTTCCTTGATACCTGCATTATCAAGACTCCTGAAGGCACACTTATATCTGATCTCTACATGAAACCCACAGACCGTAACTCCCTTCTACACTATCAAAGTTGCCATCCTGTTCATATTTAAAATTCACTCCCCATCTCTCAATTTACACATGTCAACAGAATTTTGACAGATCCCACCACTAGAACAGACCGAATCTGCGTGATGTCCGATTTCGCATTAGAGGTTATCCTGATAAACTTGTCTCAAAGACTTAATATACACCATGACCACCTAAACCGTTTGTTCCACACACATATCTTGTTAATACCTACCATTATGCCCAAAATAAACTATAGCATACGTAAACACTGAAAGCTGCTTCAATTGGGATACCCAGGGATACCAGAATTCCATTCCCATTTACGTGTCTGCTACAAAAGATCACACAATATTAGAGACTTACTTTTTCGTGCCGACATTGGTTAGTTCAGAAAAAAACCTACTCAGATCACTTTTTCTACACCTCGACAGTGCACATTCTTTTGATTACATTGTGCTTACTGCACCAATATCATCAAAGGAGATGTGGTGTACCATCCCTATATATGACACTTCCTTCATCCTATATATGGTCAAATGACAGTGCAGATTGGTATATGTGGGAGAGACCTCCTAACCGATCAAGGATCGCATATCCTCACATAAGTCCACAATATGTTGTAAAAAGGAATGGCTCCCTTTACTATTTCATTTTCCAGAAGCTCTACGTAACATCAGTCAATTTAAGTTCCAAGTACTTGAGCATGTACCACGCCCCCATCATGGTGACAATCCCATCGTCCACCTGAAAAAACGTGAGGTCGTATGGATAAACCACCTGGGAAGCTTACATCCAGGTGGACTCAATAGAGAGTGTGATTTTCTGTTGACTTAACCTATCGTGATTACTCTAACATACTCGAGCACACCTCAGCAGCCACATTCCCCAGTCTCTGTTTACTTTTGCTATCCCTATACTTTTACCCCTTTTCTCATTTTACATGCCTGGATAGGTTGGCGAGTATTTCTTATAGTATTGTATACTGTTACTTCTGTTCAGGATCTCTGTATATTTTTGTATATAATTTTTGTATATACGTCATGTACATATATGCAGTATATTACTACCTTGTTTATACAACTAGCTTGTTGATATTCTTGACTTTGCTGATCACATTTTACGT
This sequence comes from Phyllomedusa bahiana, assembly GCA_025379985.1. Taxonomy (NCBI): domain Eukaryota; kingdom Metazoa; phylum Chordata; class Amphibia; order Anura; family Hylidae; genus Phyllomedusa; species Phyllomedusa bahiana. The sequence goes on along the minus strand of JAODAL010002274.1, from coordinate 25,585 downwards.
TCATTTACAGACATGTTAATATACCATTCATCTACGTATTGGTGGGTGGACCCAGGGTAAGGATGGTATAGCGCGTTGTGTTTATTATGCCTTGATTCCTTGTCTCTGTACTATTCATATATATACTAATTTTAGTATATATACTTCCATCCAGGTACCTTATTCTCCTTTGGTTCTCAGATCACACATTCCTTCTCCCCTTGCCTATCTTAGTTCTCTAGTTTTCATTCTTTGTTCTGTCCCCTCTGCTTTTTATCTTCTTTGTCTCCTCTTTCACTCTTCTATTTTTCTCTCTGCCTATTCACTCAGATACACATATTGCTTAGCCTGTCTCCACTCCTTGCGGCAACTCATGCATATTTACTGCCTTTAACTACTCCCAAACTTCTGGTTTCAGACTCCGCACATGCCCACATGCGAACACATGAGACTGTCAGTGCTTCCTTGCAGCAGCAGTTTTATCGCGGCTCCATGCACTTTCGTGTTCCCTGAGCTCTGGTCCTTGGTAAGCTCCCCTTTGCATCTCTCTACACTGGTTATAACATCTTTCTGTTACACATATTGTTTCTTTAAGCCATTGTTACCTTTGTCTTTATTCCACAGGCTGTATCCTCTCCTTCAATAAAAAATGGTCACTTCGAAAAACTGTAATTCCTTTGTTGCTTAATCATAAACACTTTTTATTACTCCTTCAACTTATAATAAAGTCATTAGTGGTAGCGTAAACATAACAGTAATATTTAGTATAAATGCATTGCGGGCATTATAGTTTTTATCATTCGCATAGTTTTTCAAGGTGACCATTATTTATTGAAGTTCAATATGCAGGTAGGGACCCGATATAGGTCACAATGATCTAGCGGCCATTAAATGTAAGTGTCATTAGTAAAGGTTGTATCCTCTCCTTACCATTCTGGCCTATATAGATACATATATATGTGTTCATTTGCTGATTACATAGTGAGTTCAGTCCTTCCTTATAATACTATCTATGTTGCCCTCATTTCTTTCTTTCCTTTTTACCTTTTCCCCTTCCTTCCCCCCATATTTTTCACTTACGTCTGATCCATTATTCATTGATTCCTTTACAGTATTTGCTACCACAGTTCTCCATACCCACTCCTCCTTATCTGTTTACCATTGATGTCATCCATTACACCACCTCTACTCCTACACTGTCCTCTCTTGTGCCTTCTATTTATATGTCCCCATTTTTCTTCACACCCCTATTTATCCTCCCCCCCTTCATTTTTTTTCTCTCTTGGTTCTAATTTCCTTACACCACTGTTGCCATCCATCTTGATACCTTACTCTTCTATTGCTATCTCTCTACTGCATTCCTTTATATATGTATTCTACTTGTACATTTTATTTTACAGTGATTACCTATGAATAAGGTTGTCCAATCAACCGAAAAGTTAGAAGCATCATATACCCCCTTTACTTCCAATTTTCTTTGTATGGAATGCTATGTATTGTATACTTCATATGTAATTACATCATAATATGTAAATGACACGTTACTTGTGTGTGACACCTTTTGTGATATTAATACACTTTTTGAAGCATGTTCAAATAGCATGTGCTGTGTATTTCTATACTTATCTAGTCTATAGTTTATTCTACTTTCCTGTGGAACATATTCTGCATCAATGTACAGCATATGGAATGTATTCACTCACATCATGGTACTTGTTAAATATCTGATATAATGAAAATAAATACACCAAACATTGACATTTTATTGATATAATATTTAGTCTAATTTAAACAGTCTGTTGAGCCCTAAAACAAGATTTATACAGGTTGAAATATTTTTATTTTGAGTTACTGAGGAACAGGCTATGGTGATAACCAAAGGTTGGCTGCTGACGTGAAGTAACTGGCTGTGAAAAAAACAATATTGGGTCTGCACAGCCAAAAAGTTTTTAGAAAGAAAAAAAAATGAGCATACAGTAGGTGCACGCTGGTGTGGCAATAGAATACAATATAATATTTAGAGGTCCTAATCCCTGATGAAGCCAGGTTAGCTGGCGAAACATGTTGGGCAGGTCAGATATGACGTTTTAAATTGTGATTTCTCACCTCTGTCTAGAAGTGTCACCTGCTGCAGATGGTGTCACAAGGGGGCCTTATTTGTTCTGTGTCCATGAGATTAGGGATGACTGCCCAAGTAGTAGGCTTGGGTTCCCTTACTGGAGCTAGTACTTTGCTATAGATATAAGGCTCTCCTGTTAATAGGTGGTGCTCCACCAGACTTGATAATAGAAAGGGAGTTATTCCCTCTTTCAGAAGCAAAAAGGGTTAAATGATGAGGTTAGAAATCAGGTTTTTAAATAGTGTGCATAGAGGTTAAGAGTTATACATAATAAAAGTTACGTTTTAGTGTTTTACAGTTAGAGAACTGATAGAGTTTAAGTTTTCCTATGGCAAAATAGTAAATATAGTGATCAAAAGTCACTCTCTGTTCTCTTGCGAGATTCCCAATTTTTTGGGGAGATTATGTGACAAGTTTTTTTTTGCAGTAGAATACAAACACAATCCAATATCAGCAGCACACTACTAGCACTAATAAACAGTCAAAAGGAATGTAGGAATTATTGGAAAAGCATTTCTGCTACTTTAGATACATGAAAATTTGAGGTTCTTAGTGTACATTTTTTCTCAAAATTGTTATAAGCCCACCTGCCGTCGACAAGGCGACCTCAATACAGGTGGGAACCTACGCTACATGCTACCTCTTTGGTGCCTGTTCAGACCTCCACATTTCATTGAGAGAACATTCCAACTACTAGCTACTCTGCATAGTTTTAAAAACCTGTGCAGATGGGCGGAGTGCAAAAGCTAATGTAACTGGCTGCTGCCATCACATGGTACTGTTATTTGTGCACTTTTCTGTAAGATGCTGATAGTTATTCACCACTTGTTATACACTGTATAATACTTTGTATACTGTAAGACAGTAGACAACATGAGTGGGGGGACAAAAGATTTTGTAGAGAGCATCATCCAATGAAGGCCATCTTAATAGCATTACAGGCCCCCGGGCATAGCAGTGCAGCGGGCCCAGCCTAAATACATGACATTGCAACAAGCCATGCCTCTAGCCATGCCCAAACATGACACTACATGAGGCTATGCCTCTAAGAATCCCCAAACAGCACCATATCATGATGCTGCTTATGTCGGGACAACCCGTTATCGTCTTCTCGTCTTCCTGTTTCAGCATGATTTTTAACTGTTTGTAAATCTTAAGAACACAAAAACAATTAAATATGCAGCCCTAAATCTGGGATCCTTGGCATATGTCATGGATTCCCGGGACATGCATTCACCACCTGGAGCCCCTATGCTTGTGGGTTCCATGGGCTCTTGCCTAGTGTGTCAAATGAAAAAGATTGCTCGTCATCCAAATAAAGCTGGTGCTGTGTGGTATCTTCTTTTGCCCACTAATATGGTTTACTGTCACACAGTGACTATACAATAGAATTGAGATGCCTATACTATACCTGGTTATTAGACTGGATTTACTACTTGTTATTGACTATGTTGGCGATATCAGTCAGGGTTGCTGTGAAAAAAAAAATGGTCTGTTTTCACAATGTAGCCACAGGCAGTCCATTGACATCAATAGAACAAATATAGTCCTGTTTGGACTACATATACTCTATTTCCCAATGTTATACGCTTTTTGTGCAGGATACCAAAGTGTGGAAGATCCCACAGAAATTATTAATGTTTCACTTGCTTAATCTGTATTTGTTATCTGCTTCATTTTCTTTAATCTTCATTTTGTATTATGTAGGCAAATTGACAAATGGAGCAAACGTACTCCAAATAGGATTTTGTTTCTTCTATTGCTACTTGTGGTGTTATGGCTCTATCGTGGAATCAGTCGGGGCACCTTTTTTCACGGTACCCTTATGAATACCTTTCACATAGTCAATAATGAGATGTAAACTCAGCCTATTGGAAACCTGAACAGTGACTGGTGACACACGAATGGTGCAAAATTTAAAAGAGAGCAAGCATATTTTTAGTTCTTAACGTTTTGCCCATGTAAAACTAATTTAGCTATTGACAAACCCATGTAGAGAATAATGGACTCCAGGGCACAACCTGTAGAAAGGGGTAACTAAAAAACATAAGTAATTCTGGAGGCCATTCAGTTTCTAGGTAGGCTTCATATTACTGTAACTGTTATTACAATACAGAAATACAGATCTTATTTTAACCCTTTTTTTTGCTTTGAACACACAGTGCATTCTGAAAGCCATAACTTTTTTCACTGATGAGACTGTTTTCAAAGTTGGATGCCACTTAAAACTTGATGATGATTAGATGCAATTTTTCTTCTTCTGTTCATATGACTAAAATTATTGCAAGACTATGACTGGTTATGGGCTTATTTAGAAGTTTCTCACAAAAAGTGAATGCATTATTTAATAACTCAATAAACCAAGTGTGTTAAAAGATGATTCTAAACTATTCATTGATTTGAAGGAGAAAAAACAGTCATCTTCACATTATGAACACTGATAGAACACAATTATTGTTGTAGTATAATTTCACTGACAATACATTCAGGTATATTTTTTCCTTATAAATGTAATTTTACATTTCATTTACATACTTTGTAAAGTTGGATATGCAGAAAATCAGATCCATAATATGATTATTTTCTCCTCTTTTTATAGTTCTCCAAACACCTTAAAATGCTTTAAAATTATTTTAGTGTTGTTATGTTTTATTACTTTTATTAAATTATTTATAAAATATAAATGCTGTAATGAATCAAGTTTATTTTTGTGTGCAAGTATTTTTGTCAACAAATTGTCTTATTAACCATTCTTTTATTCCAGAAGTTTATATGTTATCTTTTTAAAATACTGGCTTGAAAGATTAGTGTATTACAATACATCCATTATCTAATATACTGATGCCAGTGCTAGTAAAGTGCACAGATAAATGTTATTACATGCTAAAGATATGCACTACCTTGGTTTATCTCCATGGAGCCCTAAAAGTCTTTGTTAAGTTCTATTACAGTCAGCCACAGGGATAATAAAAACAGTAGTACATCCAAAACTAAAGAACAAAGAAAAAGAAAAGAAAATTTTAGCACTCCAATGGTTAAAAAACAATGCAAAAAGTGGTTCATTAGTCCATGCACAATCAGCAGCTTAGCTCTCGGATGCCATCTTGGACCGTCCTGGTGGTCTTTTAGCTCACAGAGTGTCGTCCTTTGGTAGGACTGTTATGGCACACTGACACATGCCATTCCAACACAGGGTTTCTCTTCAAAACTGGCCTTAGCCAGCTTTATTCCTCCAATTACAAGAGATGTGTCCCTACAATAAATAGTTAGATGCTAACATAAATATATGAAAAATAATTTACTATTTGCCCGAATGCAACTAATACTATATATTTCCTGTTATTCAAACTTAAGTCCTTTTTGTAAAATATAACTTAAATGACCAGTATTAAGAAATTATCAAACTCGTTAAAATTGCATAGGGTAAATACATTAGCTAAACTTCTAGCATTCTTAGCTAATTGTGAGGATAAATATCCTAGGGGCAAATAGCAGATTCTGCCTTAACCATGGGCAGGTTGCTGTTAGATAAACATGGACCTAAACCTTATTTCAAGTGCCTATACACTGTCATAATAAATAGAGCAGGCTTCCTATTATTAAAATGAAAACCACTACCCCACCCCCCCTTCATATTCCTCCAAAGGTACAGGTTACAGAAACAGCACTCCAAAACATAAAAAAACCTTGGCCGACTGGCCACTAACTAAATACACCAACGAGACCAACTAAATACACCTCTCTAATGTGAACTGGACCTATCATCCATCACCAACAATACCGTACAGTCACAGTATAGGTTTCCCTTAAGCCTTTGGGAGTTAGAGCCTCTCACCAGCTCCACTTTTGCTCCAATACCAGTTAGCAAACCACACCCAATGACCAAATGGAGTAACAGGCTTTATATAGGCCTCCAGAGACCTGCCAAAAACCTGTCCTGGAATGCAGGAACAGCCACCCACCCAACACTATAGTTATTTAAGGAAAGCAGCCCATAAATAGCTGCATAGCAGCTAGCTATGCATGTCAGCAATCTACGGCTACTGACACAAAATAGCTGGCTTCCCCCACCAAGAATAGGTCCTCAGTGGCACGTCACTAGCAGGTATCTTTCTGTACTCCACCATGTGACCAATTAAGGTCGCTCTGCCACATATCCCCCCACTCTGACAAAGGCCATAGGTCTCTTGATTTGTCAGGGAGAACACCACATTTTTCATCGGGGACTTTCTGCTATCCTTTGTAACCTGGCTTCCATCACTAGTAGCCTCCCTGGTATGTACCACAATCTGGATCTCCATCACAGAGCCAAGATATTGATACACAATGCACTGAACGGGCCCTGCAACCAAATTCAGTTTCTTTACATGTTCTCATATGGCACAGTTTAGAGGTCTCATCCGAGCACCTCTCTGGAATACACTGACCATTGCTGCACACAAAATCTGCCTCCGCACATGTTTTCTTTACATAAGGATTTTCATCACCCCCATCTGAACAAGTTTCATGAGCGTCATACTGCCGCACTGACACACTACAGCGTCCATTCCCACACTGAAACCGAGACTCGTCACAGAGTGTTTTTATCCCATAGTCAATAACTGTCACATTCACACTCTTAATATCAGCCCTTTTACATACATCGGCAGGGCATTCAGATTACTGGTCTACCTTCTCCCTGTTCACATTAGGCAATTCATGCACCTCTTTGAGATCAGTAGGTACAGAGGACACCTGATTGCTACTGGCAACTACATCAGCTATCCTGGGAGCTACAATTGGATAGCTCTGCAAGTTTTCAAAACGCCACTGAAACCAACAACAGATTATTCTCACCCGACCTCTGGGGGGAAACACTTATTTTACCCCCTGCTACTGCATTGTCTGCATCATCTTTAACAGCTAGTTCACACTTTGCATTCATTTGAGCTTTCTGCATAACACAGCGAACATTAATTTGCTTAAGCTCTCTTATTTGGTCAGTGGCATTTTCAACATTGCAAGAACGACATTGAGTTAATCAGACTGTTCTAGTCCATAATCAATAGGTACAGTCTCCCTGCTTTTTTCTGCTCAAACAGCATACCTGGACCTCTGTTTGGCCCCCCCCGGGTTTGTTACAAACCAAACAAATGCAAAATGCACTTTGGGAGACACAACAGCCGCTAACCCCTTTATACCATTTTTTGAAATAAGACAGCCCAAATGGTAAAAGAAAGAACTTTTTAAAAGAACTTAATTCAATAAATAATACTAAATTAACAGTGTACCAAAAAATATGAAGATTGCCTTAAAAAAGGGGAGTTTCACTTAATTGAAATGTACAAAGATATTTTTCCAAATGTCATTAAGATTTTTTTCAAAGGGCAGGGGCTTTTTGTGTGATTAACATTAAGGGGTTAAACTAGAGAGGGGGCCAATTAAACAATGAATGGAATTCGTTTAAATTCAGAAAACTTTTTTTCTGAAAAAGTCAAGTTTGGGGTACTCGGGGGAACAAGTGTGTTTTTTCAATATAAAATCTGCAAAATGGCTTCATGGGGCAAAGAACCGGGGAGGAAAAAGGGGCATACCTGCATAACATTGCAGAAGAAGCCAATCAGAGACTGGCGGATTCTTGACGTCACCGCACTATATAAGTCCGGGCGCGACACGGGGGAGCCATACCCCCCCCTGTACGATTAGGGAAGGGCTCCGGGCGCTTGTAAACCTCTTACTGAAGAACTGATTTTTAATAGCGATTTTGGGGGGGTGTCTACTTGTCTCAGAACGTTCCTTAAGTTCTATTTCTGATTTTGGGGGGTTTTGGGATCGAACCTGTGTGCCATTGACTGCATTTTTACTTTTTAATGCTATGCTCCAGCCATTGAATACCAAGGGGGGATCTAAGCCTTTTTCCTTTGTATTCTTTTAAAGAAACATGTTTTTACAATACAAATACCATTCATTTTTGCTCTAAATTTCCTTTTGCGAAATTTACACCGGGGGGTTAAATTTAAGCTTTTCGCTTTTTTGTGGTGACAAAAAAAACCCGTCTTTCACCCCCAAAAATACATTTTTCCTGGCAAAATTAAAACAAAAGGTTAAATTACAATTTTTCTCTTGTTGTATATGTAAAAAAAACGCCATTGAACACGCTACAAAGCTCGTTTTTTGGTTGCTCAATTGTTTGGCGAATTTAAACATCCAGGGGTTAATTAAGCTTTGTTTTTCTGCTGTGGGACTAAAAATAAACCCTTTCACCCCCCAAAAAAATACATTTTTTCCTGACATAATTACAAGGAAGGTTTAATTACAAATTTTTCTTTTTTGTCAAAAAAAACACGCCTTTTAAAACGTACAAAGCCTTAGTTTTTGGTTGCTCAATTTTTTGGCCAAATTTACATCCGGGGTTAAATTAACGTTTTTTTTCGCTGTGTCCCCTAAAAAAACCGCCTTTCCCCGGCCAAAAAAATACCTTTTTTTTTTCCAAAAATCCAAAAAAAGGAATTTACAATTTTTTCTGTTTGTAGCGAAAAAAACACCCCCTTTGTAACATGCCCCAAATCGGGTTTTTTTTCATTTTTCCCCTTTTAAACGGGGGTGTACATTTTAGAACAAACAGTAGTAGACAGAGAGTGGCAGGGTCTTCACCTGCGGGGGCAGAGGGACAAACATTCAGGCCCAGGTCGAGCACAGCAAAGGGGGCGTCACAGCAGGGGCCCCCTGGGGAACCAAACGCCGCTGTCATCTAGCGGCCGTGTCTGACTAGCAACCCAAGGTTTTTTATTGGTTGACAGGGCATCCACTTCCCCCAGATGACACTGAAACCCCAGCCAAAGGGGGGAAGTCGACACAACCCTTATTGGCATGGCCCGGGGGCGGGCAGCGCCCCACCCGTTTTCCCCAACCGCCTCTGTCCCTTCCGGGTTTTACTCACCCCAAGATCTACTATGTGTTCTGGCTCACGCCCTAATAGCGGATAACAATTTGAGGGGGCATCAGCAGCTACTTGGGAGCGAAGAATGGGGCCAATACCCCTGCTTTTGCAGTAGGCGGGAAAGTAAGATGTAGATGGGGGATGGGAGGTCTGTTTTTGAGGGGTCACCCTGCATACCAAACCGGGGATGAGGGCACTTTCGATGAAACACAAAAGATATGATGTGCCACCCACTTTTGGGGGCCAGGTGAGGCAAGGGCTTTATCACGTCAGGGGAAAGAGGCGTCAGCTTCCAACAGCGGCGCAGCCACAAGTGGGTGGTTGGCCGTAAAGGGACGGAGCACATGTAGGCGGAGCCAAACCCACCCGCTTCGCAGGCCAAGAAAGTACGGCACAGGGAGCTCAGCGAGGCCGGCGGTTTAGGTCACCATGCGGGGCGTTGCGGGAAAATCCAATACCGGCGGGTGGCAGTTCTTTGCTAAACACCGGGGGAAGCCGAATATGGGTATATTTGAATCTGTGGCAACACATGCACGCACCATCCTGGCCGGGGGAAAACGGGCCATAGTGGGGGCTATCCTGCCGCCACAACAGCACAGCGGCCAGTGGCCGCAGCCATTGCAGCCATCGGCTCCCCACCCTGAGAAGGGGGCTTTTTTCTTTTAAAAAAACTCCCGGGCCAGTCCCTGCTTTTCCTCGCTACCAGCGCCGCATCGTTCACAGGCGAATGCAAAGAACAACATAGGCCCCCAAACCCCCCTAAGGTGCAGCACTGACCAGCTCCTGTCCAAGTTTTTGGAAAATGCACCCTCCCTTTTCCAAAAGGTGGGCTCGCACCGTCAAAACAATGGGTTGTGCCAGCCAGGGAAGTTCCAAGCATAATTTTTTTTCCAAAAAACAGTACCAGCACTTTTAAAAATATGTGAAAAAGGGGGCCATCCCCCTTAGCTTTTCGTTTGTTCCAAGGTGCACGGCACGCGGACGTCTGGGGCGTAACTACGTCAGGCCATACATGTCCTTTTGGCCCACTGGGGAAATGGCTTCCGCAGGAAATTGGCAAATGACGCCGTTTTTAGTTTGCCTTCTAATTCCCCCCTTCCCCCCACTTTTCAACCCCCTCCCACTTCCATGTTAAAAAACACAGGTTACCAGCAACCCCCACAGTACCAGAGAACTTTTTTATCGCCCTCATGCAACCCGGAAAATTTTGAAATTTATTTCTCCGGGGAAACTGACAACTACATAAAGAAACCGGCCATTCCTCGCTTCATTTTTGGGATTTTTCATCTGGGTTTAAAAGGGGGGGGTTTTCCCCGAAGGCCCCCACTTCCAAAAATTCTTTTTGACAAAATTTTTTCCCCAAGGGCCAAATTCCCAATAAAAAGCCCCAAAAATTTTCCTGGGTTAGGGAGAAGGTCCCCAATTAGGATTTTCCCCCCCCCCTAGTCGCTGAAAAGTTCCATTAAAACAAAAAGGAAAGATTAGTTTTAGGGGGGAGTCTCCTGGGAACGGGTTCAGCGATTCTCCATGCCCGGGCAACTTCCTTTTTTGCCTGGGAATAGCAGGGCCTTTTGGGATAAAATCACATTTTTTGTATGGGGCTCAGCTAACATCGCTTTCCCCCGTTGGGCGCATAAATCTCGGCCAAATTGAGTGTTTAAAAAAATTAAAAGACATTGGGGGGCCCCAAAATTTTTTATGTTTTTCACAAGTGCAAAAAGCCCCCCCTTTGGGGAAGTAATGAATATACAAAAAACCACCTTGATTTTTAAAAGGGGAAAAGCCAGACCCCCCTTTTAGACCCCGAAATGGGCCTTTTAACCCGCCTTCAAATTTAGAAGGGAACCGCTCTAAACCCATTTTAAATTTTCTCGTGAAAATTTTGGGACCCTTTTTCCGCTTTAACAATCAATTAAAAAACTGAAATTTTCATTGGGTGCTTCATTTATTCCCCCCCCCCCCCCAAAAAATTGCCATTGTAAAAAAACATTTTAAATTAACATCCCCAAACTACCAAAACCATTTTTAAATGTTATGGCGTTTGGGGTTTTTAAAATGTTTTTTGACCTTTGTTACTTTTGTTTTATTATGGAAAATTAACCTCCCCCTTTCTCTCCCCCCGTTTGGAAAACCCATATCTGCGTATATTCGGGGAGGGGCAACCAATAAAAAAATTTCCCAAAAAATCAATTTGCCAGACCACAAAAGTATAAAAATTAAGTGACTTTTAAACATTCAAAAACATAATTTTTGGGGGTGCCCCAGTAAGATTATCTTCACTTAAATTTCCCCTGACTTTAGCTGTCACTAAAACATCCCCCCACTCGGGTCCAAAAATTTTGCACCCATTTTAAACATTTTTTTTACATCCGATATAACATATTGAAATTCAGATACATACAATAACCCCCCAAATAATTCTTTGATGAAAAGGTTTGTCTAGAGAAAAATAAAAAAATTTTAAAAGAAACACCCATACTAAAAAATTTTATGAACTTTTTGGTGGTGGATCTTTAAAAAATATACTATTACAGTTTTCAAAAATGCGGGGGACACATTTTTAGAAGCAGTAGTAAAAAACCCTTCATTAAAAACAGTGGGTCCCTCAAAAGGGGCAAAAATTAAATTTTGGTTCCAAAAACGCCCAAAAATTTAAAATTTTTAAAGAAAACCAAAAAAAATTTTTGAGGGCATTTTTAATTTTTTCTAAAAAGGGGGAAAAAAAAAATTATGATGTCTTCAAAAGGGCGATGTGGTTTGGCAAAACAAAGCAAACCACAGGAAAAGGGGCCCTTCTGGCTTTTGAATACATCCCAATAATTTGGGCAGTACCCCAGCAGAACTCAACAATATATACTCACAGTAACTTTCTATGTACTCATAATTTGTTTTCCTTTGATAATAATTTTTTTTTTTCGGGATCAGTGGCGGGGAAAATGGGACCCCCTTTTTTTTCCCCTCCACCCCTCTTGCAAAAGTTTTATTTTTCTTGGGTTTGGGGAATTTTTTTTGTTTTCCCCTGCAATTATATTTTTTGGTTTGGGAGATATATGGATGACCCAATATTGATTTGTTCCTCCAATGTTCAATCACACTTTTTTCTCAATAATGTTTTAAATTTTAAAGGGTTTTTAAACTCGGGCATATTGAAAAACTTTCCCATACTTTTTTTTGGGGGAGGGTTTTTGCTTAAAACCGTTCACCCGGGACGGTATACCAAATTTTTACAAATAAAAAAAACCCTTTTTCGGGGAAAACCCATTCCCTATGCAAAGGATTTAAACCCACCCTTTACAAAAAATTTTGGGTAAAAGCCAAAAAACCCTCCCCATTGTAAAAAATTTTGCAGGCAAGACAAACTTTTTGGGAATAAAAAGCATACAGGGCCAATAAAAAAAATTTACAATTTCAAAAAAGAGTTACTCATTTTCTATAAAAAACAAACTTATTAATATTGCTGAACTAAAATCCCATCAATATCTCAAAAACCCAACCCTTTTTAAACATTTAATTCCCCTTTCCCTTTTCTTACTTTTTTCTACTCCTTAAGTGAAACTTTTTGCTAAAATAGCCCACTTTCCTTTAGAATCCCCTTAAAAATTTTTTCATTATGACCCCAGTGATTTGCCAATTTTAGGTCTAAATTTATTTTTTTCACATGCAAATCCCCTTTATGGTGGGATAAAAATTCCCACCTTTTTTTTTTTTAATCTATTTCAAAAATTAGGTACGGGTTTTTCCTTTCCCTTTAAGGGGTTTGCATTTTTAAACATGCTATGTTTCCCGGGCCCTTGGGAAACCCGCCCAAAGGTTATTTCCTCTTACAACACAACCTAAATACCCCCAATTTTTTCTTTCATTTAATTGAAATTCCCACTGAAATACTTGCAAAAAAACAATATGGGGGAAAAACCTAAGGACTCTCCGAAATCGCACCTTTATTAATAAACCACCCCTGATAAAAAATTTGCCCCCAAAATTTAGAGCGGCAAAAAACACTTTTTAAATGTCAGGGGTTATTTATTTAAACTTTAAAAAGATCACGGGCTGTAGACAAAATTTAAAAAAAAACCAACTAGGGGGAAAGGGGACTAAAAAGTTTTTTTTTAAAATGAGGGCCTTTTTAAATTTAAAACTTGAGATTTCCCCTTTAAATTTTTGGGCCCCTTAATTAAGACAGATCTCGCATTTTTATACAAATTTTTTTTCATATTTTGAATTTTTTTTATTTGTGCTATCTGTTTTTTAGTATTTTCAATAACTTGTTACTATCTTTTAATGATCTTTGGACACTTTTTTGACATATTGCATTGCATGATTTTTTTTTGTCATGCGCACCTATGTAATTATTAATGGCCTGATGCTATGCCGCGAGTGGATTCCCTTTTGCATATATAGTTAGGTCCATATATATTTGGACACTGACACAAATTTTGATTTTGTACCAGTTTACTGAAACATATCCAAGTTATAGCGATATAATGGATATGGACTTAGGGGGACATGTATGAATGGGGCTGTGCCAGAAGTCTGGCATATTTCCAGCCAGACATCAGACGCAGCCCCGTTTGCATTAGTGTAATGCCTCCCGTATGTCAGAATCAGGCGCATTACAGAGCGCCCGCGGCACTATTTGATTCGACTTATTTTGGGGGGCATGCGGAAGGCGGGTGCACTAGAACCGTACGAAGCTATAGATTATAGCTTCACTACGGCAATTCTGGGTGTATTACTGCTGGAACAGGTATACCACTTTCAAAGTGGTATATCTGAGCCAGAAATGTTGTCCTAGTGCTAGAATGCGCCTAATTTATGACCCGCTAATTTATGACCTCCTGTAGAATGGGTTCATAAAGCAGGCGCATCCTAGGCTATTATACGCATGAAATTTGCAGTTTAAACGACAAATTTCATATATGCCTCTTAAAGTCTAGACTTTCAGCTTTTATTTGAGGGTATCCACATAAAATTGGATCAAGGGTTTAGGAGTTTCAACTTCTTAACATGTGTCAGAAGAAAACCACGCGACAGATCCTTCGGGCTAAAGAATAACGAAAAAAACTCCCCTTTTTATTTCTTATTTAAAAACTAAACAAGCCCTATTGTGCCCTACCTAATAAAAAGATAGGGGGGGAACCCCCCCCGGAAAAAAGGGGCCCCCCCACACCGGAACCTTTAAAGGCCCCAAAAAAAATCCCTCCCAAAAATGGTACCTATTTTATAAAAAAACCTTAGCAAATAAATCAAGGTGCCAAATACACCAAAAAGCGTACCAAAACCAGAAAAACACACAAAAATTTGTTTCCCTGCCCCGACGCTTTCCCCCACAATGAATGGGTTCATCAGGAACAACAGCACCCAAACGTTCGATCTGGAAAAATCGTGAAAAAGAGATATATGGGTGCACCAAAATAAGGGTGCCAGCATGCAGCAAAAACAACAGCAACTCGACATATGTTTAAATGTAGACAGATAAACATTACCACTCCCTTTTTATATGATATCTGTGGCTAAAAAAATAAGTTTTTCCCAAAGGAAAAGGGAAGGGCCCCCCCGGGAGTAGTATCGCTGGGCCGGAAGGTGACCCGGGAGCAACAAATAGGAATACAGGGTTAAAAACCTTACTTTAGCCCAAAACGCCCATGAAACCCCCCCATCGGGGGGAGTCGTAGTAGATGAATTGTGTACCCCGGGACGGGCCGGAAGGGAAAAATCCCGGCTTCCCCCGGTATCACCGCCGTGCGCATGCGCGCCGAAACGACCCGCTGCCACTGCGCAAGCGTGCTGGGACTACCGGGCCCGGGGGGGCCCCCGTACAACAGATGTGGGAAGAACAAAATTAGCACACCCAGAATCGCATGCCCCCCCTCCTTTCCCTATACTGGTCAGACCTTTTTATCGCAGGGAAACCCCAAACTACCTAAAATAAATGATGAAAAAAGGTAGCAGCAAAAGAAATCCTACCACATTCTAAGAAGAAGGGGGAATACAATGTACGGGCCCATTTTTTTTAATAAACCCAAACGGGGACCTACAACCTGTGGGGGCGTGTATCATAGTGCTACAAAGTCCCGGGTTATTAAAAACCAAAGTTTATAAAAATTTGTTATGGGGAAATTGAAAATAAGGCGCCCCCAAAATATCAAAAAAGGGATGGCTAAGGGCCCATAAAAAAATTGGGCAAATAACCAAAAAAGGTGAAAAAGCAGCGGCTACAAAAAGGGGGGCAAAAATTTTTTTTTAAATCTAATATCATTAAGAATTATAATTTTCAAAAATTTTAAAAACAAAAAAATATAGGGGGAGATAAAAAAAAAAGGCACGAAGGAAAGGCATCATTAATGCCTTTTAGATGAAATTTTTTAAAAACAAAAATCCAAAGCTTCCCTTTGAAATTTTTTCTAAAAGTCCCCTTTCAACAGAGGGGTGGACCAAATTTCAAAAGCCGAGAAAAAAAGATAATGGATTATCCTTGTGTCAAAGGGTTCCATGTCCCTTTCTGGGGGATTCTCGATCTTTTCAAACATTCCCGATGTTTGAGAACCCCCCCTTTTAGTTCAGAGGTTTTCCCCTATTTTCCGGGGCTGGGCATGGGGCTGAAAAATGACTCCCCTAGTTTTACAGTTTTGCATATCCAAAGGGAATTTTACTTTTGGGCCCCGTGGTCAAATTTGTCACTGACTTGGCCCCATTATGAGGGAATGCCTTACTTTTCCACATTTTTAGGTCCCTTTTGGACCTTAGGCAAACCAATTAAAAAGGGGGGGGCAAAGGTGGAGTGAAATTTTTTTTTTGGACCAAACGGTCCCAAAATATTTTTACCTCTTCTGTAGGGAAAGCGGAATGAACACCACCGATCTTTTAAATGGGGATCCGACCAAAATTGGCCCAAAAATTCTTTGATTTTTTCAAATTATAAAAAAGCTATCATTTGTCCCTACAATTTAACTATGTCGTTTTCTCATTTTTGGGGGTCTTTTTTGTTTTTTAAAAAGGGAAAACCGCCCAGACGAGGCCGATTGATAGTTTTCTGTCAAAATGGATGTGGGAAACCCCCCCAAAGGGATCTGTTCTAAGATTATCGCTCCCCTTTTGAAGGCAGTCTTGGTGCTTTTCCGCGTGCCGCACAAACTCCCTTTTCGGTTTTCCTTTTCTAAAAGGGAAGGGGTGCGGGGTGTCCCGGCTAGCTTTTCCCCGATGATGGCTTGGGTATGGGGTTTGTCTCAAAGGACTGGGGACCCTTAGATATCAAAACATCCAAAATCCCGTTTTTTCCCTATAAGGGCTGAAGTAACCTCAGTCCAATACGTTGTATTTAATTGTTGGACAAATTGGTGAAACGACTCTTTTGGACCTGTCCAAAGATCGATGTATCTATTATCCCCCCCAATACCGTAAACCCCGGGGTTCCTGAAAATCATCAGAGAAATGATGGGTGCTCCCACCAGCCCAGGAAGAGACCACAAAACAGGGGCACAGGGGCTCCCCATAGGGGTCCCCCTGATGGCGGTAGCACCGACCACAAAAAAAGAATTATGTGTCAAAAAAAAAACAACAGCTCATCACAAACAAGTTTTTGTTGCTTGTAAGAATAACCTAGTATTTAAAGAAAACCCACTGCCCAGTCCCTTTATCATGTGGGATGGAACTTAGAGCGCCTCGACGTCAATCTACAAACCATGTGTCAGGGTCCACACCAATTTCCCGTTTTAAAAGTGATCTGTGGTGTCCCGACAAACGAAGGGAAATGCCGTTACCGAGGAGTCAAAATTTTTTCTACTAAGGGATTTCGTTAAGGTCATCTATGCCCGAAACAATGGGCCACATTTTAAGGGTTCAGACCCTTATGGCCTTGGAGTCCCATAAATGTGGCTACCCGTGGGGCAGAAGGTAAATTCACATTTATTGATGAGCTCAGACATCAAAGCTTCCTCAAAAGTTTCCTTCTGATTTGAACGAACAGATGGTCCATTTGGGAATACCCCATAACCGATTGATCTTAAGGATTTTTAGGCAATTTTTCGTTCATCCCCAAATTCAAAAACCGTTTTTTCCACCCTTATCAAGGGTTTAATGTAATAGACCGGTCTTGCCAAGATTTTTTAAGGCTTTATTGACCCTTTGGTAAAATTTTAAAACCTCTTTTTTATTGTACATTTTTTGTCCCGTAGTTTTCAAAGTCCATACAACATTTACGAAAGTATCGGGGAGTTGTCAGTAAGGGGGCATTTTTTTGTTTTGGGGCGCAAATCTGTAAATGGACCTTTTGCCTTCTCTTTTCTTTTCCAAAGCCTGCCAGGGTTGTAATCTTGAAAATTAGGGGATCTTTCCCCCCTTCAAGCACTGTCTATCCCTTTTCAGTTTAAGAATTTTTCCTTTTCAATCTGGGGCAAAAAGATGGTTTTTCCCCACCCCAATTGAATAATTAAAGGACTGCAGTACAAAGACATCCCCCTTTTAAAAACCCCAATCTCGTCAGTTGTAAGGACTCAAGGACAAAATTAAAGATCTGATTATTATTGTCCCCGGGATTACTTGGTTTGTAGAATTCTTTAAAAAAGAGGGTGTGGGGGTCGATTCCACCTGTGAGTGATCAGTTGGGGAGATGCAACCCCAGTGCTGATTTGCCTCCCTAGGGGGGTTTGTTTTTAAATGTTTTTTCCCCCTTTTTTTGTCTTTTTTTTTTGGCGTCCATTTTGAGTGTTGGTTCGGGCCCCGGTTAGTGCGATAGGGGGATCTTGAAGCCCTTATTTTCCCCACGAGAGTCAAAAAGAGGCCTCCGCATCTGATGACGATTGTTCTGTTTCAAACCCCTAGGGTTCCCCGTATGATTGGGTTTTAAAACCCGTATCTCCTATTTGAGGCCCGGCATCACCTACCCGCCCACATGCTATACTCCCCCGGGGTCTCTCCTATCCTTGGAAGAACTCTTTTATTTGACCTAGGGCTATCAATCAAAAAGGACGTGATTATGTTTATTGCTCGACATTTAATCAATGTGGTTTGCTGTGTTTTTTTTCTGCATGCGGGCACCTTTTTTGGTGACCCTATATTCTCTTTACAACGTTTTTTCCCAGCATCAGAAAGTTTGGGTGCGCTGTTCCCGAGAACCCCTTCATCTGTGGGGGAAACGCGTGGGGAAAGGGGACCAAAAATTTATGTGTGTTTTTTCGGTTTTGGTACGTTTTTGGTGATATTTGGCCCCTGATTATTTTTGCTATTAGTTTTTGTAAAACATAGGTACCCTTGGGGAGGGATTTTTTTAGGGTCTCTAGATAGGTTCCGGTGTGGGGGTCGCCCTTTTTTCAGGGGCGGGTTCCCCACTATTTTAGTTATTAGGTGGGGCACAATAGGTTGTTGTAGTTTTAAAAGTTAGATAAAAAAGGGGTTTTTATTGAAAATTTCTTTTAGCCTGAAGGTATCTGTACAGTCTGTGGTTTTTTCGATTCTTTTTGGTACCGGGCACGACTATCTCATAGGTTGTCCCCCCGCCGATGACTGGATAAACGTTTTTTTTTGGGTTGTTTAAACATGTGTCACCCGTTTTTAAGGGACCAAAAGTAATTGGACAAATTAAATAATTAAAAATAAAATGTTAATTTTAATACTTGGTTAAAAACCCTTTGTTGAAAATGACTGCCTGAGTCTTGAACTCGTGGCTTTACCAGACACTGTTTCCCCCTTTTAATGCTCTGCCCGTATTAATGCGTGGTTTTCAGTTGCTGTTTTTTTTTTGGGGCCCGTCTGGGTTTAGTCTTAACAATGAAATGCATGCCAAATTTGGGGTTTAGTTTTGGTGACGACTTGGGCCCTTCAAGAATATTCCAATTCTTTGCTTTTAAAAACCTCCTGGGTTTCTTTTGGTTTTTTTTTTTTGGGTCATTGTCCATCGTATTTAAAACGCCGACCAATTTGGGTTTTGGCTGGATTACAGCACTTAAAATATAACTAATTTTCCCGTACGCTGAAAACCCTAAAAGAAAAGAAATTCCCAAACTCCAAAATTGTGGTTTTTTTGGTAATTTCATGTCCCCTAAAAATAGAATAAAAGTGATCAATTGAAAGTTGCATGAATTCCGAAACTGGACCATTAAATAGTTACACTTCAGCTGGCCAAAATAGCCTCTCACGTCAAGTCCGAATGTTAGTACAAAAAAGTTATTGGTCGCAGAAAATGGCGCCACTGTGCAAATTTCAAAAATAGAAAATGTATGATTTTTGTAACGATACCAAAACATAAAGAAAACCTTTCATCGTTTTTGTGTTGCCCGGAATTGTAATGAACCTGTAAATGCAGATGACATATCAGAAAAACACCTATAAAAAAAAAGGCATACATGGTGCAAAGAAATGTGTTTTTCTCACATTTTGTACCCACTTTGAAATTTTTTGTAGTTTCCTCAGTATAATCTAAAGTAGGTGAAATGACACCATTAAAACAGTACATACTTGTCCGACAAAATAAAAGCCTCTCATTTGTATAGGTAAGTGGAGAAATGAAAAAAGTTATTGCTCTGGGAAGGTGAGGAGGAAAAAACGAACGTGTCAGCCAAGAAAAAGTCCTAAAGGAGTTAAAATGCAGATAGTCTTCCTTGCTTCTGTGGCTTATTACAGAGACACTGCTACCTTTATAGATTACACTCACCGGAAAATGACTGATCCCACAACTGTGACCAACTTCACTTTAATTTCAGTAAAATGATATTTTCGACAGTCGATTATTGATTCTTCCTCCTAACTAATTTCAAACCACGCTTGAGCATAGTTTTAATACCTCAGTTATACACCTGATTTGACTGTGTTTGGGAACTCCCTTAAAATAAATGGAGAGTAAGCCGTGCAAGTTTCCGCACAAATCCATTCAGAACAGGCAAGTTTCAGGCTACTGTTTTGAGGGACAGATGCAAGTCTCAAAGCAAGCACCTAACTGAACAATAATGGCATATCCTACATATGCCATCAATATATGTGATAATAAAACCCCCCAATATCATCACTCTAAGATGTGGACTGGCTAGCAGCATTTATGCCATTATTTGTGTGTAAATGCAACAAAATTCAGGAGCATTGCTTAATAAATGTGCCCCAATGTGTTTATATACAGTGTTAGTGGAGTTTTATCTATGTATTTAAAAAAACCGCCCAGAAATAACTAACCAACAAAACACAACACACATTTTATTTTACACACATTTTTTAACTCCGGAAACAAAATAGGGAGGTGTATGGGAAAAATGTCCACAAAAACTGCCTTAACCAGGACTCCATAACCTGGACATGCTGCAGTTGAAAACAGAGCACCAATGACCCCATAAATGCATCCAAAATAAATAAAATGCCATCAAATAAAACAGCAAAAACAAAACAAAACGCAGCACAAATGAATGAATAGATATCAAAAATGCTATATATTCACACCAAGCAAATGCATAAAGGACTCACAACTACGTGTTTACTCGCCATCATGATCTTTTCCCATTCTTAACTGTTTGAACTTTTTTCAGTAAGCACAAAAATGTATAACTGGCAATACATTGATTTATGACCTTCAGTTGATGTTGTTACAATGAATTTGTATTATGTTATTTTATGTAGCAAGAATAAAAAAATACAAAAAAAAAGCTGATGAAAGAGGTAGTTGTAGCAAGGGGATATTATGAAAAGCAATGACAGAATGTTAAATTCTACTGAACATAATTCATTGTTGTGATTATGGCTATCCCAGTAGGGTGGTGCCTGTTTTAGGCCAAGAAAATATATTTGTAAAATAAGTAAAACAATATCAATGTATAAAATACTGTCTATTCATTTTCAATCTAAAGAAGTCAATAAGCAATATAGCTTTAATTAATTCCCTTAGGTGAGTGAATAAACATTATTATGGTGTCTGTATTTAACCAATAATAAAGACAGATACTTTGCATACATAATGGCATCATAATGGTTTTTTGAAGACGCAAAAGAAATATCATAATTGTCATGTGTTGAAATTCTAATGAAAAAATCTGTTTCTCCGTATATCTAACAGCAGCACCCACAATGGGGTTATTATCTGCCCCTGTGCTGTGATAAGACTGATGAAATATTTTAATGATTAAATTATTAAACAGTAATTAGTATCCCATAAAAGGATACAGAGAGTTAACCATTCCTTTGATCATAAAGTAAAAAGAAGACAAAATTTTGGAAGGGAGAATACCGGCAGTACCCCAGCATACGACATCACGATTTAACGTCTGTCCCTAGTTACGAACAGTGGACTTGAGGGTCATGGCTCGGTAGCTGACGTCACACCCAAGCAGTCACGCCCCATAATATCAAACGCGCAGTCTGGCAAGCATGCTCTCCATCATGATATATCACCGCTGTGATTTTTCTAGCAGATCAACTCATGCGTGGCTTCTATCCATTTATACACCCCTCTCAGTCCAGTGTTCGGCACAGCCCAGTTGTCTTCCGTCCTGTCCCATCATAGACTGCAGTCACAGTCAATTTGCTAAAATCAGAGGTGCTTGTGCAGTGTGGGGCTGTGCCAGAGAAAGCACCCATCTTATAGGAAAAGTGTCTACTCGTGCGAAGTGTGCGCGGGCATGATGCAGAGAAGAGACTGATATGATAGACAGGAGCCAATGTGATTGCTAGTGGCAGCTCTCCTGAGCTGGCTGACCGCTCCTGCTCAGCTTCTGATAATAAGGAGATGAGGGGTGGGGGTGTGTTGAGTTATGAGGAGACAGCAGCTCCATTTTCTGCCAGAGCCTGGTCTCCTGGTACCTAGAGGCTATCTTTATTGCTCTATATCAGCTGAAGAAGATACTGCACTTATCAGGCTAAGAAACATGCTGGTATGAGAGTAACTAGCTGGCAGAGTAAACAGTCAAGGGGAGAACTAAACTTCACAGGGCCCCACAGGAAAGTCCAGAATGATCACACGACCATGACATGAATACTACAAAAGCCATGAAAAGTAATCTCCAGACATAGACAACACACGAAAAACACTTTTCTTGTCTAGCCCCCATTTGGTCTCTGGGCCTCATAGGAACGGTTGTCACCCATGACCCCCTTGAAATGCCCCAATATTGCATTGTGATTGGATACAGCCTCCCTCCCTCAATCTTGAGGGTCCCATATGAGCTGGTCACAATGCAGTCAGTGCCAGTGCTAGAACATGAATTTAAATAATGTGGATATGCTGGCACTTTGTAGAACTACAAATGCCAGCATGCCACACCACAAATGTTAAACACAAGTACTAATCTCATCGTGCCAGCTTACAATTAGTACATGTGTAAATGCCACACCCACAGCGTGTCCTATACAAACCTGTTCCGAACACCATACAAATCCAAACTTAAGAACGAACCTACAGTCCCGCATCCTGTATCTAACACCGGGACCGCCTGTATGTAGTGCTGTAGAACTAAGAGAATAAAATTATTATTTATTAGAAATCAATGGTTTCCCCCATTTAAACATCACCACCAAAATTGGGGAAATATCAGAAAAAAACTCGTAGGGAGGGACCTCTAACTAACTGAGTTTAGAACACAACGACCCAGTGTCATCACTTCCAAGATCTGAAAGTGTAAACGATAGTAGTTTAGAAAAGGGGATGCAAACTTTAAGGGTTTTTGGGCCACAAAGTAAAATTGACGTGAAAAAGCTTATAAATAATAATAATAGAAATTTTCACTATTCATCCATTATTAAAAAATTCTGAGTACATTTTGGTTAAGCTGTACCTGGGTACCTTAGTGATATCAAGTGTACAACTAATCTCTAGGAAATACGACCAGTGACGAGAGCTTCTCATCTTGCCAACAAAACTCAGACATCACCTCTCCTCTCAGGGAGCTACTGTCTGTCTCCTCCCTGTCTAGTAATCACACACTGGGGAATTACTGCTGAGCGTGTTCATGTTCATCCCCAGGTGCTTTCAATTTTACTCCTGTCCTCTGTACTCCTTAGTATTTAGTCAAACATGCAAAAGAAAAAAAAAAAACCCAATCATGCATGTGCATTAAGAAAAAAAATCAACATGTTTTTTTCCACAGGGGTTTGAACCTAGGACCGCTATGTTGAAAAGCAGAAGTTCTAACCACTGAGTTTCATTGTACTACCAAAAGCTCTTTACATAAACATACCTTTGTTTAACTACAGTAAAGGACACTGGGGGAAGGCATGGTGATGTCAGCCTGCTGGGTCACATGAAAATGCATTTCAAACAAATCACACACGCTCCATTTTCAACACACTGACAGCTGAAGAAGGAAAAATCAGGAATGAAATGCCTTTGTGGCAAAACCCCTTTAAGAAAGCCACACTAACATATTTGATTTATTGGAATAAGTTTTGTCTTTTTCCCAAGATGTACACATTGAACAAGTGGACGGGGCATTCACAAAGAATGGAGATCTTAAATTTGCTCAAGCCATTGGGTCCTGTTGTGCTCGCCACCTCCTCCAATGAGGCAGTCACCAATAGGCCTCTTCTATAAACCCCCAACGGTGTGTAAAATAAGGGTTTATGCTACAACAACTATCTGATCTTATAGTATTAAAATTGCAGAAATTATTATAAAGACATCACAGACAAAAAGGAACAAATATTAAATTATATTAGTAAACAGAGAAGACTGAATGCCAAGTGAAAAAGTTCCACAGACACAAAGTACTAATACCACTCACCCCACTTTCTCTGCTTAAAGGGGTTTTGGCCCAAAAAGTGATTTCCTTAGCTAACAGCCTGCCACCATCCTCTTCAGTCTTGAAAAACGTGGTGTTGTGTTCTTGTGTAAAAAAACAACCCCCTCCATGATGTCATCGCACTTCCTCCCGTCCCACGCTCCTGAGGCTGATAAATCATTATTCATCTCGGCAGTGTAAGGAGCTCTGTGGTTTTAGCTGAGCAAAACATGGTGTTTGGGCTAGACCACAGAGGAGAACTCTGTATTGTGCACAAGATATTCAGTATATGCTTGGAAAACCCGTGCGTTTTCTCCCCCCTGATCAACCCAGGAGAAAAGATAAGGGCATGAGAGCAGATAAAAAGAGAAAATCCGAGCAGCAGTCATTGACGCTACAGTGGGGAGGGAGGAGGGGGGAGAAAAGATAAGATTGGGTGAGCAGGCAGTCACTGACCCGCAGTTTACTTATATTAATTACATTACAGTGATTCTCTGGCCTTCCTATACATTGAAAGGCTGTGTAGGAAAATCAGAGAGCCATTGTAATGTGGTGGGGTGGGGTTTGACTCAGAGGGAGTTTGGGGTGTAGCGAGAGAAGTAAAGCTAGTGTGGGATGCCCAGTACACTGCTTTGTTTCTCCAGCTAAATTGCAATGCTCACTCCCCGTGTCCTGCCATCAGATAAGAAGAGCAAACAAGCAAGCCCTCGGCCACCAGGCACAAGGCAAAGAGCTGGTCGGAGCCCCTGACAATGAGCAGTAAACACATGAAAAGTTATAAAGCTGCAGGGTGTGACATGCTAATTTTTTTACTCAAAATGTATTAGAAAAGTGTTAAATACTCAATTTGGAGGTTCCTGTGTCACATAATCTGGCAAAACCCTTTATCTTGGCTCATCAACCCCCAGACATGGTTCCAGTAATCCGTCCTTAGTCGCTTGTCCTAAGCAAGCTGTGTATTGGCTTCTTGGTACATCATTAGATGAGGCTTTCCTCTGATGAAAGCCATGGCCAAAACCAACTTGAATGGGAATGTGTGGCATATGGTTTTGATGCACTGACTGCCTTAACTCACCCCTTTAACCTCTGCAGCAATGCTGGCAGCACTCATACGTCTGTTTTGAATCGAAAATCCCCTGGACAAGACTCGCACTCAACTTCTTTGGTCGACCATGTGATCCTGTTCTGAATTGAAAACCCGTCCTTTTTAAACCAAATGTATGGTCTTGAAGACCATGCTGCAGCTTAGTTTCAGGGGGTTGGCAATCTTCTTACAACCTAGGCTATCTTTATGTAGAGCAACAATTCTTTTTCAGATCCTCAGAAGTTCTTTTAAAATGAGGTTCCACATAAAAGTAGAGAGCAATAACACGAAATTAGACGCAGCTGCTCTCCAAATTTACACCTGAGACCTTGTAACAATAACAAGTCAAATGACACCAAAGGAGGAAAACAATCTCTTAAGGGGTGTACTCACTTTTTGTTGCCAGCTGTTTAGACATTGATGGTTGTGTGTTTAGGTTTTTGAGGGCACACCAAATTTACACTGTTATACAAGCTGTACACTGACTACTTTATATTTTATCAGCATGGCATATCTTGAGTATTGTACCATGAAAATATAATAATAAAATATTTACCAAAATGTGAAAGGTGTACCCACTTTGTGAGATACTGTATGCATATTGCACCATTCTGGGGTTAAAAGCCTGTTTAAAGACTCTATTGGGCCATTCAATTGGGTGGGCTGTCCACACTAAAACACTAAAATTGACATTCCACACTTTTGAATAAACCTTTAAATGGCAATTCCAACAAAAAAAAGAAAACCCTTGGCCTGACAGAAATTGGCAAGGCAAAAACGGTAAACACCCCTCCCAAAAT
>JAODAL010002273.1:102500-200860 GCA_025379985.1 Phyllomedusa bahiana | reverse complement strand
TTGGAATATAAAATGCCTTATAGGAAAATGGGTGTCAGGTATAATTCTCCTTTCTGGGTGACCCTCCCCAATCCGTACCCCGACCCCACAATCCCATCTTTCAAGATTTGGCCTTCAAGCCGATAGATTTCAGGATTTTTCAACGTGGTTCCCGGGGACGGATCCGGAGTGCCCCCTTACATATGGCTCCATTTCCATGAACTTGAACACAGACCACACTGGTCAGCCATGTCAGCATAGTCTAGCCGTTTCGTTCGGTTATGGCATTTAGCTACCCTTCAAATCGTCATGTCAGAAAGAGAGCAATAGAAGGCAAATATATAGAGTAAATATTACCTCATATAGTATAACAATAAAATAGAACAATTAACCTGTAACGTCATATCGCGCAGGAGAGATATTGCCCCAAAGCCCAATCACGTGTCCAACATTTCTGCCTTTGATATCAAGATATACAGGATATCCTGAGAATTAGAAGGTAATCGACATAAGTACGCGAAGGGGAAGGTTCATAGAAGAGGTCATGCAAACGAGAGAGAGCTCCGTTAGAAGTATAAAGCCTAAACCCTACATCACTGATCTCAGGATTCAGCTCAAGTCACTTTAAGCCTTCCCAAGGTTCCCGAGAGATCAGCTTTCAGGTCCCAGCTGGTAAAACCTAAAAGGGGGGAAATGAGTCGAGTAATCTCCGCATTGCCATAAACCCGTCATAAAACGGTTGCCACTGTGCAAAGAACCTATTAGATTGGGAGTCCTTCATACGCTCAACTATTTCCAGTTCCAACGACATATCTTACTTAACAGGGTTTAAGAACCATGTCAAAGGAAGCTATGTCAGCATCTATCCATTTTTCAAAGAATACACCGTTTGCTCCAGCAAGAATACATGCGCAAAAGGGGTTTTGCTCTTTTCCCATGGTGGTAGGTCATGAAACAACACTACCTCTGGCTTGAGGTCCAAACAAAATATTTCCCTTTTTTTTCCAGGAGTCTAGCAGTTTTTTTCCCGAATTTTTGTGTTGCTGTACAATTTCCACATTCATGTATCATGTTGATTTTGGAGCCGCAACATTTAGGACAGGCTATCAATCTACCCGGATTTTTTGAGTGAGAAGGCAAGTTAAAACCATTCACTGCCTTATGAATAATCCTAAAGTACCATTCTTTCCATTTCTCATTAGATACGATTCTGTTAAGTTTGTTCCATCCATCAAGCACTATTTCCTGCATCTCCGGAGAGCGGAATTCTTTACCCCAGTATTTAAAGAGTATTACTCTTTTAGATTGGCCCTGTAAATATATAGGGGTTAGGCTTCCCAATGAAACTGTATACGGTGCTATACTGGAACCGTCTGCTTGTAAGCCGGTCTCTCCACAGCCGGAGGGCAATTCTGGTAGATTATATATAGCAGACACGTGTTTTAGCAAACTCTAGAAATTTATTAAACGACCATAGACAAGTTAAAAACGTCAATTGACATACTTGCATTTGCGGGTTAGTCCAGAAAGCACGGATTCATAGTGGTGGGCGATATTAGCCTTGATTCCATTTGTAGATGCACGCTGAAGCGTGTAGTGCAATGGAGCGAAGCGGTCAGACTAGAACGGGCGTCTCACGCCGTATGGAGCTCCATACTGGCGTGAGACGCCCTTTTCTGTCTGACCGCTTCGCTCCATTGCACTACACGCTTCAGCGTGCATCTACATTGGAATCAAGGCTAATATCGCCCACCACTATGAATCCGTGCTTTCTGGACTAGACCCGAAAATGCAAGTATGTCAATTGACGTTTTTAACTTTTTCTTGGTCGTTTAATAAATTTTCTAGAGTTTTGCTAAAACACGTGTCTGCTATATATCATCTACCTCTTTTAGATTGGACCACTGGGTCCCTTAAGATTTTGTATAATGATGAGAGGGAATGTTTAATATTAGGGTCTGTCATGAGGCTATCTAGTATCGTGTCAGTAAAGATCACCCGCAGATCCCGTACTCTTGAGCGTATAAATCCCGCCACCTGGCAAAAAGACAGAAAGTGTGAGCGTGGAATATCATGTAGTTGGCTAAAATTTTGAAAGTTCAAGATACGACCCATGTCTGAGTCACAGAGCCGCTGAATCGTCAGAGCACCCTTTTCGATCCAAATTTGAAACTGTTTATTTGTTAGGCTCTGGGGAAACTCAGGATGTCCCTGCAGGGGCATGTATTTGCTTATGGACCAGGGAAGCTTCCATATTTTTCTGATCGCTTTCCAGGAAGCTATTGTATCCTTAAATAGCAGGTTACTTCTGATGTGGGATGGGATGTGGGCAAGCTTAGTGTGTAATAGGGCTACCAATGACCATGGGCTTGTGTATGAAGCCTCTAAGGCGGTATTTGAGTAAAATCAGTCGAGACAGTGCCTCGCCAGACATACCAAGTTATAGGAATGCACGTCCGGAAAGTTGAGTCCTCCTAGGTATTTCGGAAGCTGCAACTTATGGAGAGCTATCCTAGGTCTTTTAGAAGACCAGATAAATGTAATAAAAGCTGAGTTTAAAGTGTTGACGTCTTTGTGTTTTAATAAAAGGGGAATGGTCTGGAGGGGGTAAAGCATTTTTGGGAAGGCTATCATGCGAACCAAGTGACACCTGGCAAAAAGTGATAAAGGTAGTCGTGACCATCTCTCCAAGTCTTTTTTTTATCTTTTGTATTTGTGGTGGGAAATTTAAACGATAAATCGATTCTGGAGTTCGCCCTATTTTTATCCCTAAGTATGTGATATATTCCTTCGCTATTTTTACCGCCCTTCCAAGATTCCCTCCTATATTAGTCCCTGATTTCTTTCCTATGTATAATAACTCGGACTTTGATTTGTTTATTTTAAAGCCTGAGCAAGCCGAGAAGGCCCTAAGTTGTTGCAACAAATTTTCCATGTCCCTTGTAGGGTTCGCCATATAGAATATTACATCGTCAGCAAACATAGAAATTTTTAATTCTCTTCCCCCCACTAGAATGCCTTCAAAAATGGGATTGGAAAGTATAAATTGGGCAAAGTGCTCCAACGCCAGATTAAATAGGAGCGGCGAGAGCGGACATCCCTGCCTCGTTCCTCGCTGGAGAGTAAAGCTTTGGGATAGAAACCCTGGGATGCACACCCTCACTTGAGATTTGGTGTAAAGTACTGACAGGTTCTAAAAGGGCCTTTTAGATTTATTTTATCCAGAACTAAATTTAACCACCCCCAATCCACCAAGTCAAAGGCCTTTTCAGTGTCTACTGTAAATAGAGCTGCTCCCGGGTATTTAGTTTTGTGTTCCTGGGCCGCGTGCAAAGTTAGCATCACCGTTCTGATGTTGGTTACAGCCCATCTGTGCCTTATAAACCCGACTTGCTGTGGACCGATGAGCTTCGGTATAACCTGGCCCAGTCTGTCCTCTAGAATTTTAGCTAGCAGCTTTAAATCAACATTTATAAGGGAAATCGGTCTGTAAGAGCTTGGAGATGTCGGATCTCTACCCTGTTTGTGTATTACCTTAATATGCGCCATATTTACCCCTTCTGGAATTGGTTCACCCTGTAAATATTGGTTGTAGAGGTCGGCCAAGGGCTGAGAGATTTGTGATTTTAATATTTTAAAAAAATTCGCCTGAAAAGCCATCTGGTCCCGGGGCCTGGCCTGCCTTGAGTTCAGAGATTGCCCTCTCTAGTTCTTCTTGAGAGATGGGGGAGCCTAGGTCTTGACATTCCTCCTCCGAAAGAGCCGGGAGCTGTATGTTTCCTAGCCATTTAGCAGAGTGATTATCACTCAGATGCTCATCTGCATACAAGTTCTGATAAAAGTTTCGGAATATTTCCGAGATTGCCCTTCCCGAGTTGTGTAGTAACCCATCTGACCCCTTCAGCGTTGGAATTATCGATTTGGGAGCATTTCCTTTCGCTAGCTTGGCCAAGAGTCGCCCCGGTTTGTTCCCATATTTGAACAAAACCGCTTCAGACTTCAATTGCATAAGTGCCTCTCTCTTCTCTAGCCAAGTTTCATAAGAGCTTTTAGTTTCCCCCCACTTTAACTTGGTTGCCTTTGACGGATGCAGTAGGAATGCTGAGTATGCTTGGCGTAGGAGATCACTATGTGTCTTTATTTTGTCTGTTAGCTTCCATTTAAGACCTGCTACATACGAAATTAATCTCCCCCTAAGGACCGCTTTGCCCGCCTCCCAGAAAATTTGAGTGGAGGTGGCAGAGTCCTCATTATGTGTCCGATATTCTAACCACCAACCTCTCAGCATCGTTTGGAAATCCTCATCCTGAGCCATGTAGCTAGGGAACCGCCAAATGAAATCCGTTCCTTTTGGATTAGTTTCTTGTAATTCTAAAGTAATTGGTGAGTGATCAGAAATTATCATGTCGTTAATGTCTATCCTGTTCACTCTAGCAAGAAAATCTGATGGGAGGAAAATGTGGTCTATACGTGACCAGGTATGGTGGGGATGCGAATAATGCGTGAATTCTCTATCTTCTGGGTGTAAAACTCTCCATGTATCTATCAGCCCCAAGTGTTCTACAAATTTTGCCAGGGGTGTGGGATGTTCCAATCCTCCAGTCCCCACTCTTTTCCTATCCTCTCTTGTGGACATTACCATGTTCCAGTCTCCCCCCAATTATCTTATTTGGAAGTACATCCTGATGGATCTCTTGTTCTAAGTACCAAGGATTCTAAAGTAGTGGTTAGAAAGTCAATCATCGGTGTGTCGTTTTTGGTCCTTCTTTGTATATATCCCTCCAGTGGCTCTTCCCCCAGTAATTGCTGTTCTAAATATCAGTGTGTCATCCCGAAACAGGTGCATAGTGTGTGTTTGGCCGCTGGTGGCAGGTACGCCATAACCACCTGGCATCACTTTTTAATGTTTTCTTAATTTTTTATGACATTATGGGGCTTAGAAATATAGTAGTCATTTTTAAAAATTTTAAGAAAATTTGCAATATACATTTTTTAGGTACTAGTCCAGTCCTGATGTGGCTTTGAGTGGTCTGTATAGTAAATACCCACGTAAATTACTTCATTTAGGAAACTACACCCCTTAAAGTATTTCCAACAGTTTTAGGAAGTTTATTAATCCTTTAGGTGTTTCACAGAAATGAATGCAAAGTAGAGGTGAAATTTCAAAAAAATTTCCCTTTTTTTTGCAGATCTTGAATTTTTATCCATTATTCACAAGAACACGATAGATGAGACCAAGGAATTGCAACTTCATATTGATTCCCCAGATCCTGCCATTTTCAGAAATATCCCATATGTGGCCCCAGTGCAATATTTGACTCAACCATAAGCCCTAGAATAGGAGGAGCACCTACCGGACTCTAGGGTCTCATTTTCAATTTTTATTTAGGCACCATTTCAGGTTTGCGGACACTCTAAGGTACTAAAACTTAATAAACACCCCTAAAAAGACCAGATATTGGAAACTACAGCCCTAAAGGGGTTGTCTCACTACATGGATTGCTTTTTATGTTAAAGATCTTGTAAAAACAAGTCACTTTGCAATATATGTCCATTAACAGTGTCCTACCTATTCCTAGATATACCCTCTTGTATGAGCTACATCTGCTCCTCATGCCGCTGTTTGATCTATCCTGATAGGCTGCCAGCACTGGTTGCTATAGGTACAGACCTGGCTTCTACTGCAGCCTAGTAGAAGCCAGTAAACACGCCCCTGAACTCAAAGTGAAACCAATAAAACGGGACTGAGGTAAGAATCAATGTAGTGAGACAACCCTTTTAAGGAATATAACCAGGGGTGCAGGGAGTATATCGACCCCACAGGTATTTCACAAATTTTTTTTAGCGTTAGGCTGTGAAAAGGAAGACATTTTTTTCCCAACAATCTGCAATTTTAGCTGTAAATGTTTCATCTTTACAAAGAATCCTGGAAAAAAAGCCCCTAAAATTTTGTAGCACAATTTCTTACAAGTTCAGCAATACCCTACATGTGGGTGTAAACTGCTGTTTGGGTGCATGGCAGGACGTAAAAGGAAGAGTGCGTTATTTGGCTTTTGGAACGCAGATTTTGGCGGGTGTCATGTCTTATTTGCAAAGCCCCCAAAGTACCAGAACAGGTGAAACCTTCCAGAAGTTAGACCATTTTGGATTCAACACCCTCTCATGGATCTCATCTAGGGGTGTATTATGCATTGTGGGCGCACAGGTGTTCCATAGTTTTTTTTTTGCATTGGGCCATGAAAATGGTGGGGGAAAAAATGCAGTTCGCAGGCAGGCAGGCAGGAGGAGCTCACGCCTGTTTTTTGGGTTTCAATTTGACAGCGTTTGCCGTGCAGTGTAAATGACTGGGTAACTTTACTATGTGAGTCGGTACAATTACAATGATATAAATTTTATATAGTTTTTTATGTTTTATTACTTTTACACAATAGAAATATGTCTATAAAAAATTGCGTTTTTATCTTCTCTTATTCTGACAGCCATAATTTTTTTATTTTTCTGTATACACAGCTGATTATAGGCTTGTTTTTTGCGGGATGAGTTGAGGTTTTTATTAGTATCATTATAGCGTGCATATGACGCTTTGATCACTTTTTATTAAGGTTTTTGTGAGGCATTTTGAACAAAATACAGCAATACAGCAATTTTATTTTTTACAGTGGTCACAGTGCAGTATAAATGACATCCTAGCTTTACAGCGATACCCAATTTGTATTTTTTTTTATGTTTTACTGCTTTTACACAATAAAAATACTTTTATTCAAAAAGGAAAACACGTTTGTGCATCGCCACAGTCTGAGAGCCATAACTTTTTTTATTTTTCTTTGTATGGAGCTAAACATTTTTACGCAGCTTGGTATCATTTTTGGGGGGATAAGGCTTTTTGATCGCTTTTAAATCCGTTTTTTGGAGGCCAGGGTGAAGAAAATATTGCAATTCTAGAAGTGTTTTTTATTTTAACAGCGCTCACCATGCAGTATCGGTTACAAGTTTTACTCCCTGGGTCGAGACGATTACGGCGATACCCAGTTTATATGGCTTTTTTATGTGAAAGCATTTTTTTTTCAAAAAAAGTGTTTTTATTGTGTAAAGCAATATTTATGTATCGGTATCTTCTGATAGGCATAACTTTACTTTTTTTTTTTGCAGGATGAACTGACGTTTTAATTGGCACCACCTTGGTGTTTATATTAGTTTTGATTGCTTTTTATCCCATTTTATGTGCTGCGGGATGAACAAGAATCGCAATTCTGTGACTGTTATATATTTTTTTTTTACGCCATTCATCGTACGGCTTTAATAACGTGACATATTTATAGGGCAGGTCATTACGCACACGGCAATACCAAATATGGGTATGTTATTTTTTATCTTTTTTGGCGTTTGTAAATGGGAAAAGGGCAGTGTACGTGGTTTTTTTTTTTCGTGTTTTACTTTTTTAAAACTTTTTCACATTTTTTTCACTTTTCCCCATAGGGGATTTGTAACAGTAATCTTCAAATCGCTGTTACAAGGCAGTCCAGTATAGAGCAGAATTGCTCTATACTGGTCTCCATGTCGACTGTCAATCACCATGCCCACACTTCCTCAGAGATGAAGTCTGAGGAAGTGCGATTTTGCACGTAACACATAACTATAAACATGGTATTTTTACCTTTTTCTACTAACATTGGAGTCCCTGCACTATTTTGGAACAACATAGTTGTTGGCTTTTTAGTGGGTCAACTATCGGAATTCTACTCGGTTTTACTCATCTTCCTCTGCACCCCTCCATTTGGAAGGACCAGGACATTGGAACCAGCAGCGAGCTCCTTACCGGGTGACACCGGCATATCTCCTAATGGAGAGTTGTGAATTCTTCATCAGCACAACGGCACCAGGTGAGCGGATACAGTAAAATTTTCTTATTACCATTGGTGTGCCACTGTAATACACAAGGGTGTGCTTCCGTATAGGCTTGTCTTTCTCCTGAAGTCGTGATTACTCACTTTCCAAACAGTTTAGGTAAGTGAAAAAAGCTTGCTGGTAATAATGCAATTTAAATGTAGTGCAGTTAAAACTGAACTAAAACTGCACTGTGTGAAAGCACATGTGCTCAAGCTTTAAAAAGACAGAAAACAGAGTGCTGAGCTGCAAAACCAGAAATAACCTGTTGCCTTTTTCTCTGATGTAATCAGCCATATTTTTCTAAGCCTGGAAAACCAGTTTGATAATCAAAGTATGCTGATGTTATATTTATACATAACTAGTAGATAGCCCGTCCCAGGACAGTGATGTAATAGAAAATGCATCCACTTAATGGCAGAGTTCTTGTCCTAGGACGATGACTGTAATCTATATATATAAATATCCATTTGTTACAATGCAGAGAGGAAGGAAAAGTGGAGTGAGTTCAGATGAGATTGCTTCTCTCCACCCTGCCTTCCCCCTGTCCCTTACTTGGTATAGCCCACATTGCGCTGTACATTCCTCAATAGTAGCAGCTGCTCTTAGCTAAACTGGTGGGTGGTGACACAATATTGTTCTCCCTCTACCCTACCCTCCCACCAACACCGCTTTTGAGTGCGGATCACAGGGTCCTCTACAGTTGAAATAATTAGGTGCCAAGTCCAGAGGCGTCACCTGAAGATTTTGGGCCCTGATGCAAAAAGTGAATGGTGCCCCCTCCCTTCTCCCATGTCTCATTTATAATGCTGGAGATACTGTAATGTAATGTATTCTTATGTGGCAGAAGGGCTTTTAGGCCCCCTCAGACTGCAGGGCCCCTATAACTACATGCCTGGTCAAGTCCCCCTCTACTGGGCTACATCATAGTTGCCAACTTTCGAAAATGAAAAAGCAGGAGACTTTAGTGGGCGGCGCGCGTAGCGCGTTGTGGCAAAAATTTGCATGGGCACGCCCATCTTGTCGGTATGCCACACCCCTTCAAAAAGTCACACCCACTCCACCTAACTGCATAACGGCTTTGGAAGAAAGCCAGGTAGATGCCCTTATAGCCAGGTAGTAGCCCCCCATAACCAGGGAGTGCCCCTTACAGGCCGGTAGATGCCCCCTTGTAGCCAAGTAGATGCCCCCTCTGGAGCCAGGTCGAGCCAAATTTGTAGCCAGGTAGATGCCACCCTTTGTTAGCCAGGTAGGTGCCCCCCTTTGTTAGCCCGGTAGGTGCCCCCAAATTTTTAGCCAGGTAGTGCCCCCATTGTTAGCCAGGTAGTGCCCCATCTGTTAGCCAGGTAGTGCCCCCCATTGTTGCCAGGTAGTGCCCCATTGTTTTCCAGGTAGTGCCCCCTCTGTTTCCAGGTAGTGCCCCCATCTGTTAGCCAGGTAGTGCCCCCATCTGTTAGCAGGGAGTGCCCCATCAGTTAGCCAGGTAGTGCCCCCATCTGTTTGCCAGTAGATGTCCCCACTGTTGCCAGGTCGTGCCCCCTCTGTTGCCTGGGAGATGTCCCCTCTGTTGCCAGGTAGTGCCCCCTCTGTTGCCAGGGTAGGCCCCCTCTGTTGCCA
The DNA here is from genome assembly GCA_025379985.1 of Phyllomedusa bahiana. Lineage (NCBI taxonomy): Eukaryota > Metazoa > Chordata > Amphibia > Anura > Hylidae > Phyllomedusa > Phyllomedusa bahiana. The sequence goes on along the minus strand of JAODAL010002273.1, from coordinate 191,380 downwards.
GGTAGTGCCCCCAACTGTTAGCCAGGTAGTGCCCCATCTGTTAGCCAGGTAGTGCCCCCATTGTTGCCAGGTAGTGCCCCTCTGTTGCCAGGTAGTGCCCCCTCTGTTGCCAGGGAGTGTCCCCGCTGTTGCAAGGGAGTGCCCCCTCGGTTGCCAGGTAGTGCCCCCTTTGTTGCCAGGTAGTTGCCCTCTCTGTTAACAGGTAGAGCCCCCTAAAGCTAATAAAAAATAAAATAAAAAAATCCACTTACCTTACCAGGCTCTGCAGGGGCGCCAGCTCCTGCCCGATCTCTTCAGCGGCGCAGGGGGGGAAGTGAGAGCAGCCCGCGTCACTCCCCTGCAGCCGCGCGTCATTTCCCCTGCGCCGCGACCTGTATGTGCGGCGCACACACCGCGCCGGACATACAGGGGGGAGGGGGAGGGGAGCGATCCCTCCTGCCTCCTCCCCGCACAGTGAGACCGCGGGCGGGTGAAACGGCCGCTGCGGCGCTTCACCCGCCTGTAGGAGCGGTCCGGCGGCGCAAGAGGGGGGGGCAGCGCCACCAGCGCTAAATCTTGCACCGCGGTAAATTTAAAGGACCCCCGCCGCCGGCTGGCGGCGGGGGGAAATCCCAAACCCCCCGGGGGGCGGGAGGGGACCCCAAATAGCGGGACCCCCCCGCCAAAAACGGGAGAGTTGGCATGTATGGGCTACATACATAAATGTCTGTGTGTCATGTGGTCATCCAACCACTTGGTGGCAGTATTTTAGCTATAAACTGACAATGAACACACGAACGTATTTACACTGCTCAAAAAAATAAAGGGAACACTAATATACCACATCCTAGATCTCAATGAATGAAATATTCCAGTTGTACATCTTTATTCATTACACAGTGGAATGCGTTGAAAACAATAAAACATAAAAATGATCAATGAAAATCAAAATGTATATCAAAGTGAAAAATCAAATTTAAGGCTGATCCAACTTCAGTGGAAATACCTCAAGACAAGGAAATGAAGGATTAAAGCATGAGTCAACTCCTGGACAGTCTGTGGTGCAACATGACATTGGTGGATGGAACAAGACATGATGTGCTCGATTGGTTTCAGGTCTGGGGAACAGGCAGGCCAGTCCATAGCATCAATGCCTTCATCATGCAGGAACTGCTGACACACTTCAGCCACATGAGGCCTAGCATTGTCATGCATCAGAAGGAACCCAGGGCCCACTGCACCTGCATATGGTCTCACAATGGGTCTGAGGATCTCATCCCGGTACCTAATGGCAGTCAGGGTACCTCTGGCAGCACATGGAGGGCGGCGTGGCCTTCCAAAGAAATGCCTCCCCACATCATTGCTGACCCACTGCCAAACCGGTCATGCTGGAAGATGTTGCAGGAAGCAGAACGTTCCCCATGGTGTCTCCAGACTCTGTCACGTCTCTCACATGTGCTTCGTGTGAACCTGCTCTCGTCCGTGAAGAGCACAGGGCGTCAATGTCAAATCTGCAAAATCTTGGTGTTATCTGGCAAATGTTAATTGCCCTGCATGTTGTTGGTCTGTAAGTACAACACCAACTTGTGGACGTTGGCCCTCATACCCCCCTCATGGAGTCTGTTTCTGACAGTTTGAGCAGACACATGGATAACAGTGGCCTGCTGGAGGTCATTTTGCAGGGCTCTAGCACTGCTCCTCCTGTTCCTCATTGCACAAAGAAGCAGGTAGTGGTCCTGCTGCTGGGTTGTTGCCATCCTGATATACTGACCTGTCTTCTGGTATCTGCTCCATTATCTGGACACTGTGCTGACAGACACAGCTTGCATTGATGTGACATCTTGAGCTGCACTACCTGAGCAACTTCTGTTGCTAACTCAAGGGGTGAGAGCAATGACAAAATGCAAAAGTGACCAAAACAGCCAAAAGGATAACAGAGAATGTGGTCACCACCTACAGAACCACTCCCTTATAGGGGTTGTCTTGCTAATTGCTTATCATTTCTACCTGTTGTCTGTTCCATTTGCACAACAGCAGGAGAAATGGATTCACAAACAGTGTTGATACATAACAGGGTCACATGACTGATGAACATGACATCATCGTCAGGGAACGGCAGTGCTTGAATGGAGTGGGCGTCAATTTATTTTAACCTCTCTACACCCAGAAGACAGACTCGTGATTGACTTGGAACTCCAACATTGTGCTGTTTAAAGGGGTTATATTTACTATTTTGCCTATAGGCAAAAAAAACTGCTATTATGTTCCTTTAATCAATTCTTACCTATACCTAACTCTTGTATGACTACATCCGTCCTCAGCGTAAGCTGCAGTGTTTTTGACCTCTCCTGATAGGCTAGGTTGGGCACTCGTATGTGGATGTTACCTCAAGCAGTATCAATGAAGCTAGAGTGTCAGAAACACATGTATGAGACCCAAGCCTAGTGCCATTTTTGAGCGTGCGGCGAGGTCGGGCCCCAGACTTTTTAAATTGGTTTCTCTCCCCTCTTCACAATGTACCTGCTGCAGACGGTGTCACAAGGGGGCCTTATTTGTTCTGTGTCCATGGATTAGGGACGACTGCCCAAGTATTTGGGCTTGGGACCCCTTACTGAAGCTAGTACTTTGCTATAGAAAAAAGGCTCTCTGTTAATAGGTGGGGTTCCACCAGACTTGATGATAGAAAGGGAGTTATTCCCTCTTTAAAAGCAAGGGGGTTAAATGTAGGATAGGACGGGTTTTTTTAAATGGGTTGTTTAAGGTTAAAGTTAATATAAAAAAAGTTATTTTGTGTTTAAAGTTTAAAAGATAGATTTTTAAGTTTGCCTAGGGCAAAATAGTAAATATGGATAAAAAAGCCTTTTTGTTCCTTGCAATTTCCCAATTTTTTTGGGATTATGTGACAATTTAAAAGGGGGTTGTCTCACTACAATAATTGTTTTTAAATAAAGATTTTTCAAAAAAAAGTCACTGCTTTAAGTGTCCATTAACAGGGGCTTACCTATTCCTAGATACTCTTGATGGACACTCCCTCCTCAGTTCGCTATAGTACAGCCCTGTTTGACTCTCCTGATAGGCCCACGGGTCGCTATGCTACAATCTGGGTCCTCAGCAGCTTATCACTGAGGCGTATATCAGTAAACATCGATGTAGTGAGAAAACCCGTTTCAGTGTTCCCTTTATTTTTTGAGCAGTGTATATGTATTAGATAGGATGCAGTCATGTGACCTTGCAGTCAATCACAGGACTAGGTGGGCTCTTCCTGTATGAAGGGGATGTGAATTTTCCATTTTCACCTTTCCCCGAGCAGCAGTTTTTTATGAAGAGCTGACAACCCATTTTTCTCCTATTTTTCAGCTGCTTTTACTTCAGACTGAAAACAATATACAAAGTCATATCTTACAAATCTGCCAGTAAACATAACTCAAAGAGAGAAACCTTTCCTTAAACAATGGAGTAACAGGCTTTACCTGTCCAGCCACTAACTGACCCCAATCACAGCTGTGCACCACGCATGCGTACGATCACACAGTACATCTCATCAGCTCCCGCAGATTCGCCAAGTTACAAAACTAAGGAACAGAGTAACAGACGCATTTATACTCGTCTAGTTTTTGGCACACATCAAGTACGAACTTACTGAACCGTCGTTATTATTATCCGGTGTTTACACGTATAGTTTTCTGTCTAACAATTTCATATCGAATGTGCAGCGTCTAATCCTCAGCCTTCTTCTGTATGACGTGGAACTGTGAGCTGCGCTTCCGGGAGTGATCCAGAGACGTCGGTGGCAGCGGTAGTGTGTGCTCCGGCCGCTTCTCCGTGCAACATGGGTGAGCGCGCTTGCTTATTTGTCGTCCACTGTGTTTAGTACATACCGTATGCAGCTTTCCATTGGGTCGTGTGGACAGTAACCTGGTCATCCCTTGTAACACCCATTTAAAGGGCCGCACTGGGACAGATCCGCTCAGTGATTTGTCCATAAGCGTCCATTCAGACACTGCGTTAATAGCACGACTTTTACTAGAGAGCCAAACTTAGAAAAGACTCGTTCTGATCTGTGGTTAGCTATCGCCAGGAAACTCCGGCAGTTGTTATAATGATGTCTAAACAGAATAGCTGCATTGATCGGGCAGATCTACAGGTGTCGGCCGCGTCGTAGTTCACACACAATGCGCTTATTTGGACGCTAAAAAAAGTGTCATGTCAATTCTTGAAGTGTTTTCATCATTGAAACTCCCCATAGGAATCAATGGTGAGCTTCAAGCTTGGTGCGATTTTTGCACAGGTTATTAATTTGTATCGGGGTTTCAGAAATAAAACTGTGGAAACCTCATCGAGAACCTGATCAAATCCTTGTCTGACAAGTTCTGCATTGAGACGCTTTTCAGATGAGGTTTTGACGCTGATTTGGATACAGAAAATTCAGTGTCCAAATGAGCCGTGTGACCCTTATGCTCCCAAGTCCTCTCGCTGTGTGATTGCTGGCTTCTGTCACTGTTCCATGCATCCTTGTTAGGCAGCGTTTATACAGCTTTTGTATTAGGATATTTTCACAGGGATTATTGTGGCGCGTATAGTACACGCTGCTATACGGCGGGTGTTTTTGCGCATAATTCCAAAGCACAGGAGGGCCAGCAGCCACTCGGCCCCATTCGCGGCACAAACAATTGACATGTGAATTCTCCCCCTGCGCGTACAATACGATCGTATTGTACATGCGGGGAGACGACGCATAATCCATAGCTCTCTATGAGAGCTATGAATTACCGTAATTTCGGCATGCATTTCGCCACGTATAAAGTGCAATACGCGGCAATTTAAGCCGTGTGAACATCCCCTAACACATTTTGATGTGTAAAAACGGGTGACTAGAAATACACATCTAAAGGATCCCATAATAATAATCTTTATATGGCGCCAACATATTCCGCAGCACTTTACAATGTAGAGGGTTTAAGTACAGACAAAAAAACCAAACGTCTCATAGTTTAATCCCTTACCACATCTGGACGTATGGGTACATCCTCATGACGGTAAGGGCTTGTTCACACGCTGTTTTTGGATCCGATTTCGGATCGAGTTTGGATCAGAAAATCGCATCCAAAAATGCAGCAGCAATCGGATCCTAAACTGATCCAACACTTAGCTGCGTGTTTGGATGCAGCAGGATCGCACCCTATAGTTTTAAATAGGGTTCCTGCTGCGTCTTTCGAAAGACGCAATGAGGCACCCATTAGCGATCACTTGTCTGAACACTGATATGTATCTCGTATTAAAAGCAATATAAATTACTAAGCTATTTATTAGATACGTGTTTGGGTCCATTTAGGGTCCAACAGACGGATCCAAACATCTATCTAAAAGTGTATGTTCACACGGACCCAACACGCCATGTGAACATACCCTAAGAGGCTTTGCAGTGGGAGTGCGCTACTATCCTTCAACTTAGCTGTGGGTGCCGGCAGACACCTGCCGGTAACAGTGCGGAAAGGTGCCGGCTCTATTCCGCGCTGATTAATGCCTTAGACCCTGCGGCTGGGCTTGCCACGGCGTCCAAGGGGTTAATCAGAGCGGCATGGCGCTGGTGCCATTCCATGCTGTTACTGGTGGGTGTCTGCTGCAATTAGCAGCACCGTTCCTCATTCCTATCTAGACCGTTGCGGTGAGATCGCAGGCCCTGATCAGTTTACATGGCGGCTGGAAACTTGGTGAAGGCTTCCATCGCCACCATGTTTTTTGTATTACTTCTTCCCACCCCCACAGTGTGAACATACTCTTAAGGTCTGTCCACACAACAACGTTTTTGGTCGGATATTCAGATTTGAAAACCATGGGTAAACCGGCTGTCAACCATCCACATACACTTTAATAGAAAGTCCGTGCAGCAGTCCACACTGCACAGACTTTCCGCCGGAGAGTTTTTCACACCGCTGGCGTTCCAAAAAAACTTAGATCATGTTCATTTTTCCACCTGCTTTTTGGGCAGAAGGTGTGCATTTCGATGGTTTAGGGGGACAGGCGAATCCACAAATCGCAGATGGAACAGTCCCCCAAAACCATGAAAAGATGACAAAATACCAACTGGATTCTTAAAGGGGTTTTGCCACGATGTAATGTTGTCGTGGGATCCTCCAAAACAGGGATGTGGAGTCGGCAAGCCAAAGCCCCGACTCTGACTTCTCAATTTCCCAAACCTCCAACTCCTGACTCCCTCATACACGGCGCATGTTTAAGTGATAACTTTACTTTAGTAAAATGGTTCATCAGGCTGTTTATCACCTTATGATACAATAATCAAGCTATTTAGAAAGAACAGACACTGACAAGCTAAAGGGTAACAATGTTTTGATCTTTTAAACACTTGTGGGTAGAGTTGAAGAAAAAGCTGTATTTCTATCCAAGTCCAGTCTGCACCAACATTGGGAATGTGTGGAAGAGACCTGGGATCAGATTTTAGTTAAGATGTGCTTGAATCTGATTCAGAGCCCAGAAGGATTCAGGCAGAGCTGAAAACCAAAGGTGGATTTACCAAATACTAACAAAATAATAACATTTAACACTTTGATTTTTAGGAGCAAAACTATAACTAAGCAGATGCTAAATACTTGCAAGTCACATTTATGTATAAGATGTAAGATGACGGTATATAAAATTACAGTAGCCTCATGTACAAAGCTGTAGTGGATGGTGAGATAAGGAGTCTGAAAGTCACAAGTTCAAAACATTGTTACCATTTTGCTTGTCAGTGTCAAATATATTTATTGGATATGACTTTAGGACACAAAAAAATTGTAAATATGCAAAACACTGCAGGAACATTTGTGGAGTCTCTGAATTTGTTCTGAGGAATAGTATCGCCTCCATCAGATCCTGCATACATGTCCTCACATCTGATCTCATTATTTCCAGGCTAGAGAACGGTCTCTCTACACTAACTTGGGTTCGGCGCAAAGTGGTGACCACAGGGGTAATATCTCTAACAATGTCCGGGTATAAAGGAATTGCCTCAGCCACAGTCAGTTTTGATGAATGGTTTAATTCTTCTACTTCTTTGAAAGCAGGTGAAACATTTTGCTGAAATCTCTTTACCATGGGAGCAGAATCTTTTCCCCTGGGGCAGCGCTTTGCCTGCTCCATGTCATCAATTACACTCCTCATGTGATGAGGCTGAAGAGATGGGAGCAGCAGCACTGGCCGGACCCAATGCCTCTTGCTCTTTGCATCGAACTAACTGGACCAACTAATTATATATTTTGGGAGTCGGAGTTGGTCCCTTTTATGACGACTCCGACTCCTGCAAAATAGCCTCCGACTCCACAGCCCTGGTAGCTATAGTGACCTGAGGAGCTGATGCAGCCCATACAAGAGGGGATATCTAGGAATAGGTAGGACAAAGTGACTTGTTTTTGCAAGATCTTTGACATAAAAAGCAATCCCTCTAAATAATTTAAATTTAGAAGCATGAAATAAGTATGTGATCACCTACCAACTAGCAAGAATTCTGGCTCTCACAGACCTTATTTTAAGAAGCTCTCCTACTGGCCTGTAGTAACAAGCTGCTGAGGATACCAGGTCTGTAGCTATAGCGACCAACACTGACAGCCTATTATGAGAAATTGAACAGGTCTGTAGCTATAGCGACCTGAGAAGCTGATGCAGCCCATACAAGAGGGGATATCTAGGAATCGGTAGGACACTGTTAATGGACACATTGCAAAGTGACTTGTTTTTGCAAGACCTTTAACATAAAAAGCAATCCTTGTAGTAAGACAACCCCTTTAATGTAGGTCATAGAGTGTTAATATACTGTATGTAGCTCAGAAGACATTATTGTAATGTTTCTAATTAGACCATATCTCTCTTTCCTTTCAGGGGGTTTCTTTTCGAGTATCTTTTCCAGCTTGTTTGGAACCAGGGAGATGAGGATTTTGATTTTGGGTCTAGATGGAGCTGGAAAGACCACAATACTTTACCGGTTACAAGTTGGAGAAGTTGTTACCACCATTCCAAGTATGTACCACAAATGTTTAAAGGGGTGTTTCCATCTCAGACATTTATGGCATTTTGATAGCATGTGTCATAAATGTCTGGTGGCTCCATTGCTCTATCTTGAAGATGAGCCTCCAAACGTCCCCATGCAGAATGGAGAGGAGGTTGCACTTGTGCAGCACGCTATTTTTCAGTGGGACTTCTGAGTACAGCCAAGTATACTGCTCAGTAGTACTCAGAGCTGCCATAGAACAGAATGGAGAGTACTGCACAAGAATGACCTACACTTTGTACTGTGCAAAGGATTTCGGGGCACCATTCTCAAGTTCTTTCAGAGACTGACAATTATCAGAAATGTATGGCACATTCTATAGATATGTTGTAAATATCTGAGATGGGAACAACCCTCCATGGCTAGTATACTGGTTCACAGTGTCAATTAAAACTTTTTTTATATATGTGATTGAACATACATATATTTGTCCATCATTCGTTGAATTAGTGACTGTAGCATAGTTTTCCACTTTATACATTTATATGTATACACATGCCATCTAATGACTGCTGTGAGCTGCCATAAGCTGTAGGATGGGTGACATCCATAGACATGCTGGCGTAGTAAAAAATATGACATAAGTATGCTAGGTGTATTCTGTCCTGTTGTTAGGTTTTATTTTTGGACCTGCTAATTACAGTACGTGACATGATGTTGTTTTCTTCAGCCATCGGTTTTAATGTTGAGACAGTTACCTACAAAAATCTGAAGTTTCAAGTATGGGACCTCGGAGGACAAACTAGTATCAGGTAAGATTGCTATTTTGGGCTTGTGTGAAAGGCATTTTATAGAGTTCTGTATTGCAATTTAGCAGTTGTCTATTTAGTAGGACGTTATAATAGGGCAGGAGGCTGGTGGGCACAGAACACTTCACTACCGCAAGAAAAAGACCTGAGCTGCTCTATGTACTTTTATCAAAAATGTCTTACCATAAGACTATTTGTGTTGCCTATAGCAACCAATCAGTGGTCCGCTTTCATTTTCTTGATCTGTATAACAGATGAAAGCTGAGCACTGATTGGCTGCTGTGGGCAACAAAGACAGTTATACTATAAGGCCATGTCCCCACGGCACGGGTTTTCGGCCGGTTTGCGGTTTTTCAGACCGGCCGAAAATGAGCACAATTGTGCTCTATGGAAACCCGTGCAGCAGTCCCCACTGCATGGGTTTTCCGTCGGGCGGTTTAGCCACCTGCGGTCTGGCCGCAAAACATTGTAGAAGCACAATCTTCCGTCCGGTTTTCGGACGGAATCTGTGCTTCTCACTGTGAAGGAGGAGGGCTTTTCTCCGCTCATCGCGGAGAAAAGCCGCCTCCCCCGCGGTCGGGGGGGGGCGGCCGCAAAACAGGACAAGAACTGGCTGGGAAACCGACCGGTATTTGTCCTGTGCCGTGGGAACGCACCCTAAGTCGGTTTTGATACATGAGGCTCTATGACTTTAGTCACAGACTGTTGCATGTATTGTAATTTTGTATTATTCATTTTGTAATATTGTATTGTAAATTGTAATTTTTTTTAGATAAAGTTAGGCTAGAATATGCAGTTTGCTGCCTCTCCATATTGACTGGCTTTCCACAAGCCAGAGGTGCAGCTCATGGCACTGTCCTGCCATTTCCGGTTGCCATATAGCCGTGTGATTTCTGCAGAAGCTAGATTAAAATGATAGTCACTTTGGTTGGATATGTCACATCTGAATAGTTGTATTTAGTTTTTACCTTCGCCAGTATTCTTTGAAAGCCTGCAGGCTGAAGCTGGTTGTAGTCATTATTTTTTACGCTACCAGTTGTCCCAGGAGCAATATAGAAAGCATATGGAGGTCTGAGACCTTGTTAACGCCTGTAATTAGATGTCAGCACAGTGTCCAAGTAAGTGAATGCAGCAGGCAGGCAATCCACTGGCACTGATCAGTGTCTTGTCTGCCCACCTCATTGGGAAGTGACTACAGGTAAAAGAAGTTGTGGGAACGGGAGCCTAGGTAAATAAATTTGTATTTTTTTATTTTTTAACCCGACAATATTTGGTGACCACTTTGGTGTGATTAGAATGGGTTTCTAGTCAGGAAACTGGATAGTTGTTGTAATCTCAGGAAGAGGGTAAATTCATTGCACCTCTGAATCTTTTCACCCTATGAAATGTTTAAACTGGATTAGTATTTCTGTAAGTGTATTCTTACAGTGAGGATTTTTTAATGCAATTTTTGAAGCAGATGCCAAAAATGGATCGTAAATGGGGAACATGTATCAAGTAATGACTCTGAAGTCATATTTTTCCATCCATTTGGGATTTCGATTTAAAAACTGTATAAAAAAAAACCTAAATGTGAGAAAACATCCTTATAATCTTTTTTTATGTGTATCTCAAAAGTCAATACATCCCTCACATTTTTGTAGATATTGTTATATATCTTTTCATAGGACAACACTGAAGCTATGACACTTTGATACAATGTAAAGTAGTCAATGTACAGCTTGCATAACAGTGTAAATTCGGTGTGCCCTCAAAATAACTCATCACTCAACCATCAATGTCTGTGGCAACAAAAGTGAGTACACCACTATTTTTCAGCTCTGCTTTAACTCTCTTGGGCATGGAGTTAACTAGAGCTTCACAGGTTGCAGCCACTGGAAGCCTCTTCCACTCCTGCATGACAACATCATGGAGCTGGTGGTTGTTAGAGACCTTGCGCTGCTCCACTCTCCATTTGAGGATGCCCCACAGATGTTCAATAGGGTTTAGGTCTGAAGACCTGCTTGGCCAGTCCAGCACCTTAATCCTAATTTTCTTTAGCAAGGCAGTTGTCGTCTTGGAGTTGTGTTTGGCCTCATTATCATGTTGGAATACTGCCCCTACAGCCCAGAAGGGAGGGGATCATGCTCTGCTTCAGTATGTCACAGAACATGTTGGCATTCATGGTTTCCTCAATGGACTGTAGCTTCCCACAGCCGGCAGCACTCACTAAGCCCCAAACCATGACATTCCCACCACCATGCTTGACTGTCGGCAAGGCACACTTGTCTTTGTACTCCTCACCAAGTTTATCTTGGTCTCATCAGTATACAGGACATTGTTCCACTAATCCATGTCCATCCGTGCTTGTCTTCAGCAAACTGTTTATCATCTTTAGAAGAGGCTTCCTTCTCGGACAATAGCCATGCAGACCAATTTGATGCAGTGGGTGGAGTATGGTCTGAGCACTAACAGGCCAAACCCACCCACCTCTGCAGTAATCTCTGAATATGACGATGAGCATGTGCACTCATCTTCCTTGGTCGACCATGGTGAAGCCTGTTCTGAGTAGAATCTGTCTTGTTAAACCACTGTATAGTCCTGGCCCTTGTGCTGTAGCTCAGTCTCAGGGTGTTGGCAATCTTCTTAGAGCCTTCGCCCTCTTTATGTAGAGCAACAATTCTTTTTTTCAGAACCTCTCACAGTTCTTTGCCATGAGGTGCCATGATGAACTTCCAGTGACCAGTATGAAAGAGTGTGAGAGTGATTGCACCATATTTAACGGACCTGTTCCCCATTCACACCTGAGGCTTTGTAACACTGAGTCACATGACACCGTGGAGAGAACATGGCAAATTGGGCACAATTTGTCCATTTTCACTTAAGGGTGTACTCACTTTTGTTGCCAGCGGTTTAGACATTGATGGCTGTGTTGAGTTATTTTGAGGGCACACCAAATTTACATGGTTATACAAGCTGTTCACTGACTACTTTACATTGTATCAAAGTGTCATATCTTCAGTGTTGTCCCATGAAAAGATATAATACAATATTTACAAAAATGTGAGGAGTGAACTCATTTTTGTGAGATACTGTATATACCCCATCAACATATGTTTTCCAATAGTTCCACTTGCTAGCATGACTTCAACAGTTCAGCCATATTGCTTCCTGCTCATTCATTAGCTTAGGTTGCAGCAAGATGTTTTACTAAGTATCCCATTTTTATGTGCTTTCTGTTCTATTACAGGCCATATTGGCGCTGCTACTATTCCAACACAGATGCTGTCATTTATGTAGTAGACAGCTGTGACAGAGACAGGATTGGGATTTCTAAATCTGAACTGGTTGCAATGTTAGAGGTAAGAAAGAAATATTAATACATTTGCAAATTAAATAAAAATACATACATTTCAAGACTACTGCCTCCATAGTCAGAAGATCTAATGTTCATAGCCCCTTTTGGTGTCTTATCATTTTATTTGCTGACTGGAAATAAATTGCTTATGTCACAAATGCCATTACTGTGTGCTTATATTTAGTACACAAGGGAAGCATAGCGTGCAAAAGTCCCAGCATCATATGATGTTATCCCAAATTGGTGCATTTACCACATGTTTGTTGATGTCCACACAATTTCTGCAGGTGAACAGCAGTTTTACTTGCAAAAAAAACACACACTTTAAAAACCATTTGAAAACTGCATGTTGATGTGGTTTTTGGCTGTCCTACTCTAGAGGTGCATTTACATGGTGCAGTCACATCTCATTTTTTGCCATGCATTACATGCACACTTAGCCAGAATAGGAAATTCATGATTGATGTGGTCCTAAAACTTAAAGGGGTTGTCTCATTATATTGATTCATCTTATCTCAGTCCTGTTTTCTTGGTTTCGTTTTGAATTCAGGAGCGTGTGTACTGGCTTCTACTAGGCTGCAGTAGAAGCCAGGTCTGCAGCTATAGCAGCCAATGCTGGCAGCCTATCATGAAAGAGTAAACAGGTCTGTAGCGACCTGAGGAGCCCATACAAGAGGGGATGTCTAGGAATAGGTAGGACACTGTTAATGGACACATATTACAAAGTGACTTGTTTTTGCAAGAACTTTAACATAAAAAGCAATCCTTGTAGTGAGACAACCCCTTTACGCATCACAAATTAAAAATGAACACGTACTGTACTTGCTTCTCCTGGAGCTCTGGTGTCCCCTGCTGGTTGCTTACATTACCAGTGATTGTGGGAGAGGTGCGAGTACAAGTTAACTTTTTGTATTAAAGCAGTAAGAGGTTTTCTGAAAAATTTGGAAAATCCTTTTAAGATATCTGCTTATAGCACATACTTAAAAAGCTGATTAAATTGCAATTACATTTTCCTTTTAGGAAGAGGAGCTGAAGAAGGCCATTCTAGTGGTTTTTGCAAATAAACAAGACATGGAACAGGCAATGACTCCCACAGAGGTAGCAAATTCGTTAGGTTTGCCTGCTTTGAAGGATCGCAAATGGCAGATTTTCAAGACATCAGCTACAAAAGGCACTGGCCTTGATGAAGCTATGGAATGGTAAGTAAAACGGGTATACTCACTGTATATGTGGAAACATAATGACATTTTCTTGCTTATGCTGTATAGTGAAAATATATTTATTCTGCTACTATAGCGAATACAATGCTCAATATTATTATTTTTCCCTCTCATTTGATTTAGAAATTACCCTTTTCAAATACCCGAGTAATTAGAAATAGTGGTAGTCCTCTATTTGGGACCCTCCTCTATTAACCAGCAGAGAGTGTTCATGCATTTATTACACAGACAGCTCATTGACTGAAGGCCAGGTTTACAGAAATCCCGCCTGTGTACTAAACAGGTTGTAACATAGTGCAATTATGAAAGCGGCAGCATTTTCATGAGGTCATTGCGGTCTCGTAACCTCCAGTTCCACATCGGTCCAGACACAGAATAACAGCCTCCACCTCCATGCTCTGTGTCAGTAATGTGCTGGTTTAGCTGTTAAACTGAGCCACACAGCCAGCCCCCTTCAAGCACGTCAGGTAAACTGCGTGTTGTATTGATACCAACATGTAAGTGGAGGCTATAGGATCCAAAGATTCGTGCTCATATGCTGAGAGCGGTGCAGCTTACATCATTGCGTTAGATTAGTAAGTCTTATTTAATCATAAAAGCAAACTAAGAAAGTAACTTTTTCATCTCAAGACATCCTCTTGTAACAGCAGATTTTAAAAGGTTGTTTAATTTTTTTACCTTTTTATTTAAAACAAACAAAGTAACTATTTTCGTCTCAAGTACATTCTATATTAGCAATTTTAAAATTTAATTTTTTTATTTTATATTAATGCTTATAAAAAAATTATATGTGTGTGTGTATATACTCGCTCACCCTTGCACCCAACTTTCCAGTGCTGAAGCTACGGGTGGTGTCCCCGCTTTCTGTTTCCTACCTGATTCTGCAAGTATCACAGCACTTCCATTGACAACACTGCCCAGGAAGTGAATGGTTTTTGACCACTGAAACCACTAATTGGCTGCAGCAATCACGCTCCATTTGCAGGAACAGGACGTAAACAAAGATCAGGGGAGACCACCATCAGCGTTGGTGGTGACTGAGTGATTAACATCTACAAATATTCTGTATCATCCGCGCAGTGTGTGCAGCTGTACAATAACTGTCCAGCTACGAAAGTGTAGAGTCGGCTGTCAGCATTAGCCGGCTCTCTATTGAGAAGACAGGGACGAATTATTACTGTCACTGCCTTCTCAATTGTTGAATATGCAGGACTTTAAGAGCGGTGCCTGCTGCTTCCCGGCAGTCCGTGCCAGTCGGGGTTCGGTAACTGCAGATTCTGCAGGGTCTTAGGCCCAAACCACAACTTTTACCAATGCCCCTGACAACCCTAAAACTTTACATCTAAAAAGTGCTGTTCTAAAAACTTTTTTAAAGAAAAAATCTAATTAAAATTACATGAAAAAAAGTCTAATATATCACGAAAAAGATGAAAAATTAGTCCGAGCCAAGCGCAAATATGTTGTTGTGTTCAAACCTGCATGTACGAAGGAAAGGGAAAGTGGGCCTGGTCAGGAATGTGCCTTAAAGGACTGGAGTTTGTACAGAAGCTACTGCAGTGAATGGGATTTGTGTCACATCATAAACTACTTTAAAACTAAATTTAGCTGCATATTTTGCTACTACTCTGCAATATGTAGACCTGGCCGAATAGTTCCCTTTCTCTGCAAGTAACTGAAGTCTTGCTTTCGGGTTCTCTGCACATCAGCGGGCTTTAATACAAATATCAGAATGAACAGTTTGTTATATTTAATGTGTAGATGTCTAATTTAACAGGGTTGAATTTTGGTGACTTTATCCTATTATAAATGCTATTTGCTTTGTCTTGCAGGTTAGTGGAGTCTTTGAAGAGCAGGCAGTAATGAAATACAGCCAAGCACATTCCTTTCTCTTCATTGTCCCACTGTAAGAATGGCTCTGGATGTACCCAATATGCACCATCACCGCCTGACTTTGCTCAGTGATTGACAAAGGTGCCTGAATCCAGTCCCTTCTGTTCCCATCTCCACTAGCACTGTATCATACTGCACTATTATTTGTGCCTGTTCTGTAGTGTAGTTTCACCTTATTTATGACTGTTTTGTAATGATAACTTGGGGGATTGCACAACTTGGTTTGGAGATCACATATCTTTCTCTCTAGCATAATTTTTTTTTTTTTTTAGATGTAAAAACCTGGTTGATTTAGATGATGGCCAGCTGGAAGAATGGCCCAAGTCTGTGTAAAGATTTTACTCTGAAATCCATCTGTATAAAATAAACATTTATAATTGAAGTCTTCATCTGTGTAACACAATAATTTAGTGTTTCAATCTTGTTTTAACATTACAATGATATTCTTTGAGCTTTGTTATAGTGAAAACTGTACAGTCTGAATCCAGCTCAACCCCTTACCGACACAGGAATTATGGGTACATGCTGGTGCCGGTACGGTTCGATGTAGTGGGTTTAGTCAGTAATCCCCCTACCAGGCCTGGGAAGGTGGATGACTCCCAATATCTCAAATAAGGTGGTCCAGTTCGTTCGATGATGTGCAAAGAGCAAGAGGAATTGGGTCTGGCCAGTGTTACTTGCTCCCATATCTTCAACCTTATCACATGAGAGAGTATAATTGTTGATATGGAGCAGGAAAAGTTTGGCCCCATGGGGAAAAGATTCCACCCCCAGGCAAACCCAATTTCGGCAACTTTTTTAAACCCTCCCCTTTAAAAAGAAGTAAAGAGTTCAACCATTAAACAAAACTGACTGTGGCAAAAGGGTCAATTCCTTTTTTTACCCTGACATTGTTAGGGGATTTTGGGCCCCCAAACCCCAAGTTAGTAAAGAGGGGCCGTTCTTTTCCCGGGAAAATTTAAATGAGACCCAGATTTTTGAGGTCAGGGTTTTCGGGAAACTGAGGGAGGCAATACTTTTCCCTCAGAACAAATTCAGAGACTCAAAAAATTTTTTCCTCCCTTGTTTTGCTATTAAACTTTTTTTGTGTTCTAAAGTCAAATCCAAAAAATTTATATTTTTACACGACAAGGCCCCAAATTGGGGGGAACCCCAATTTTTTGAATTTGTAAATTTTTTGGGCTCCAAAACCACCACCACTATAGCTTTTTTACATGAGGCTACTTTTAAATTTTATAAACAATTTCCCTATCTTATACAAAAATTTGCTTGAAAGGGTATTTTTGAAATCTGTTTAGTTTTTGCGGGATTCTTTCCTGAAAAACTGCTTTTTTGGCTCCAAAAAATCAAAAAGTGTTAAAATTTTTTAATTATTTTTTTTATATTTGGGAAACCCCCCTTTGGTTTTAAATTTTTCCTAAATCCTTTGGGCTCTTGGATCAGATTCAAATATCCTTTACCCAAAATTTCGCCCCAGGCCTTCTACCCCTTACCCAATGTTGGGGCAAGGGATTTGGGATAAAAAACCCAGTTTTTTTCTTAAAAACTCAAACCCACAAGTGTTTAAAAAGATCAAAAAAAATTTGTTCCCCTTTTGCTTGTCATTGTTTTTTCAAACCTAAATAGCTTGATTATTGTATCAAAAAGGTGAAAAAAAAGCCGATGTTAAAATTTATCTACAGTAAAGTTATCTTTTAAAAAAAGCGCCTTGTATAAGGAGGGAGTCGGATTTTTGGGGAGTTTAAAAGGCGGGGGGTTTTGGGCCCTTGGGCCCGAAACAACAGCCCTGCCCCCTAATCATTTGGGGAAAAATTTTGTTTTAAACAAGTGATTTTGAAAGGTTTTCCCCCCTAAAAAGAATGGAGAGGTCTGTAATTTATCGTAGATACACTTCAATTGTGAAGACAAAAAAAAAGAAAAAAACAAAAAAATCACTTGAATTTTTTTAAAAAATTATTTTTGTATTTTTTGAAATTGAAAATAATTACTTGATAAACCCCCAACCAGCAAAAATTTCGGCTCTAAACAGAGCTTTTAGGGTGTTTTTAAACAGGGTGTTTTTTTTTGGGGTGCAGGAATGCCCAGAAATTTTAAATTGCTGTGAATTTCAGCAAGAAAAAAAAAACGCACTGGGGGAAAAGCCCCCCTTTTTTTTTTATTTAAAAGCCCCCCTTTCTCGGGGTATCCATTTTGTATTAATTGCCCCTTTTTTTACCTGTAGGGAAAATGGCACCTTTTCCCAAACACAAAATTTCACACTGAAAAAACTTTTCCCCCAAAGGGGCCAAGGACCAAAGCGTGGAAAAAGGGAACCGGGGACAAAATTGTAGAGCTACAGAAGAATGGGATGGACCACAAGACAATAAGCAAGCAGCTTGGTGAGAAGGAAGCAACTTTGGGCCCAAAATAATTTTAGGGAAATAGAAGAAACAAAAGATGAGGGGTCTAATTTTCCTCGGTCGAGGCTCAAGCAAGATCTCACCTCGTGGGGAAAAGGATGATTCTAGAAAGGCCCCAAACACCCCAGAATTGCACAAAAGGACCGGGTTTAAATTTGCCCGGGGGAATAAAAGCGGGTACCAACGTCCAAAGTTTAAACCTTTTAGTAATACACTCGGGCTGTCATGGATTAAAATTCCCCGGGTAAACCCCAGCACATTTCCAGGACCTTTGGAATTTCGGGAAATGCCATCGGGGATGATCCAGAAGAGGAAGGGGAAAGAAGGACATGTGGTCAGATGGGGACCAAAAAAAACTTTTTGGTAAAACTCCCCCTTTGTTTTTTTTGGGAAAAGCAGAAGAAGGTTTCCGGTGAATTTTGGGATTTTAAATGCTAACAAATTTTTTAATTTTCCACCCCCCCCTGACGGGGAAGGACCGGAAGCATTCATTTTAAAAACCTGTTGGGGCCCTCTATGAAACAGGGTAGGTGAAAACCCGTTAAAGGGGAAATTAGCTGATCCAAAATTTTTGGGCACTAGCTCCCCTCTCCATGTTGTTTTCCCATTAAAAAATTTAACCCCTTTTGCTGTTTCTTTAAAATTTTCATGATTGACTAGGAAAATGTTTTTTTATTTTTCAGCTCTCTAAAAATCTATCTTTAATGTTCCCGGTTTGTTTTTTTTTTAAAATAAACCCCAAATAAAATAGCCTCTGCATCTGAACAATAAGATATCTGCTCTTGTTTTGAATTGGTTTTTATTTTTTTTCAAAATTCCCCTTTTAAAACCCCCCCTTCCTGACAGAAAAGTCATACGTCGGGAATGGGGGCTTTTTGCGGGTTTCGGGCCTAATTGCACTGACACCCACCTTTTAACCCAGCACAGGGGGACCCCAGTCCATTCCGTGTTTTTTTTAATCCCTTTAATCGTTTTAAAATGAATAAAAACAGTGCTGCCCCCAAAATTCCTAAATTTTTCCGCGGGGGGATCTTTTGTGGTCCAATGGGTTTAAACTTTAGCAGCAGAAGCCTTCCATTCCCGGCGTGTTTTTCTATTTCCCTTTTCCCCCCTTTTTTTATTTGTCTTTTCTTTGTAATAGGTTTGTTTAAAACGATCCAACACCTTAGTGGTAAAGCCCCCCTCGGTAAAACTCAATGTTAAAGAAAAAAAAACAAAAAAAAAATTTAAAAAAGGGTCCCAAATCAACCCCTTTTCCCAAATTTTACAAATAAAAAAACAAAAAATAATAAATTTTTACATATAATTGGAAATGCTGTGTTCGTTTTTAATGCTAAACCCATAGAAGAAAAAAATTCCAAATTTTCCAAAACAAGGGTTTTTTTGGTCATTTAAAGTCCTCTAAAAATTGGAAAAAAACTATCAAACAATTCCCTTGCTTTTCCAAAGGGGGTAAAATGAAAAGTAAAATTTCAGTCCCCAAAAAAATGCAGCCTCACTCAAGTCCATAGGTTTTTGAAACAAAAAATTTTTTGGTTCCACAAAATGGCCCCATGGCAAAAAAATTTAAAAAAAGAAAAAATTTTTGGATTTTTTATGGTCCCAAAAGAAAAAAAGCCTCCCTGTTTGGTATTGTTTCAGATTTGCTGCTTACCTTGTTGCTCTTATTTCTTGTGCCCCAAACGCATGTGAAAGGAAAGGGAAAGGCTATTTTTCACACGGTTTTAATTTGCGGGACGTAATTTCCCCCCCGCAATTACCCCGGGGGTGGATTTTGGGGGCGGGGCGGGGAGCAGGGGATAACCGGGGGGGGCCCCGGGCCCACTTCCCCGGGCCCATAAGACAAACACTGCTAGCGGGCCTTTTAATACCCCCCGCTAAAAGGTGACATGTAAAATTATTCCCCCCCCCGGGGGTTTATTTGCCGGGGGGGGGAGAGGAGCCTTTAATCCATAGTTCTCTATGAGAACCTGGGGGAAATTAACCCGTAATGAATGGGCCCCCCGTTTTTCGGCCCTTTTAAATTGGCGCCTTCGGCGCATAATTTACGGACCGAAATAGGGCCCCCAATTTTAAGCCGTTTTGAACCATGGCCTTACACTCTTGATTTTGGGTGTTGCAGATATACCCCCGGGGTTTCCTTATGTGCCCCTCTTATCCTCCCCAAAAGGGTTTTTTAACAGATAAGAAAAAATTTTTTTTCTTTTTTAAGCGGGTTTTGTCTTGTAAAGCTTTCCAAAATTAAAAATTTAAATTGAAAATTTTCATTTTAAAAAAACCGTTTTTCTAATCAGGTGTGCTGTCACAATGTATGATATCTAATCTTAAAGGGAGTATCGACCTTCAACACCATGTTCGTGGCTGCTTATTTTCTAACAGTTATAGGTAACAAACATATTTGTTGGTTGTTGGATATCATTAACACAATTTTTTTTCCACTCAAAAAGGATTTTAAAATTTTACGCTTTGGTAAATCAATTTTCCATTAAAGAATGTGTTAAATGCTTTTAAATGCTAAAAACGACTTTTAACAGATTTGGGTTTTTTTTCCCAAAATTTTGCGGGCCCATAAATTAAAACAAAAACTTTATATAAAAAATGTGTTTTTTCCAAAAAAACCCAAAAATTTTTTTAATTTCCGAAAAAAAATACTCAAACTAAAGGATTTTCATTTCAATAAAAAGGGGGCCGAAAAATATGCAAAAAAAATTTTATAACCAATTTTTTTTAAAGGGGGTTTTGCCCTCATTTTAAAAAAAAGCTTTTAAAAATGGGGGGAACACTAAAAAAAGACTTTTTTCCCACATTTGCTTTGTTCATCTTTTTTTTTTTTAAGGGAAAGCCCCAAATGATTTTTTCCACCTTCTGAACTTTTCGGTTTTCCCAAGTGCCCCGCCTTTTTGTACTCCCCCCCCCGCTGTTTGTTCTATTTTGATAGAAAGGCGGGGGTGATGTCATCACACAGGTCTTTGGCCCCCCAAAGTCCCAAGAGTTTTTTTGTTATCTGTCTTTAAAGAAAAAAGACAGAAATTTTAAACTCTACTTTTTTACATTAGCTCAAAAGGGCTTCTCCGGGCCCCAAAAAAGGAAATTTTAAATTTTAATCAGACAAAAACAGAGAATTTGGGGATACACTGAGCTATATAAATAATTACAGACATTTTGCCCGGGGGAAGTGACAGAGAAAAGCGGCTTTAAATTTCTTTCATGCATCCTATGAAATTTTGAGATGAGAAAACCCCCTTTAAAAATTTTTTTCAAAAAAAAAAACATTTTCGGGTTAAAATTAAAATTTTTTTAATAAGAAAAAAGGTATATTTGAAATTTTAAACGTATTTTACTTTATTTAATACCCACCCACAACACATGGGGAACACAAAAAAAATTTTACCCAAATAGGGGAAAAATAGGTATTGCTTTAAGAAAGCAATGAACCCCCTTGCGATCTTCTCTTTTATTTTGTTTTTGTTTTATGCCCCCATAGCATTAGGCCCCAAATTTTAAATTAGGGAATAAATAAACACTTTCCCCCATTCCCCAAGTTTTTGAGAGCATGGCGCGTTGCTTTTTGGGCTTTATACCCCGGGTCGCAAAAATTTTTCCTTTTTTCCCCTCTTCTTAGCTTCAATTTTATTCTTGTGTTTCTTCATCTTTCTCTTGGCTGCAATATCAGGGTTTGCTACCGCCTAAAACACAGACCCCAAAATTCTTTGTAGGCCAAAAACACAAACTAAACCTGGCAAAATTATGCAAAATTTAAAATTTAAAAAAAAAAAAACCCAGTTTTTCCCTCCTAATTCCTCCCCCAAAGGTTGTTTTAAAAACAAACAGTTTCGTACCCAGTAGGGGCTTTTTTTGTTTTTTTTCCCTCATGATCCTCTTTACATTGGCTTGCTTCTGTACTGCAGCAAAAGACAAGGAGAAACTCTCCAATCCAACCAAGCTCTTCAGAAGCTCAATGATTTCTTGAGCAAGGTTCTTCAGTGTAGGGTCTAAACAATAAAGAAAAATGTATCAGAAATGCTATCAACATATAAAAAAAAAATAATCAGTGCTAGGAATTTCTTTATTTCTGAACTGAAGCCATTACCTCTAATTAATTACTTTGTCACTCTACCATTCATCTATATTGTCAAAATTCTTGGAAGGCTCAAATAACAAGTACTGTAAGCCTCTTTAAAGACAGAGGTATTGTACTCTAGTTCAACTGCCCACATTCCGATTAACACCTGTCTCCACCCTGTGGTTCACTAGCATTTTCTACTGAAATTACAGATTACACATCAGGTATTTCAGGATATCTGTCCTTACTAAAGCTATTAATGGAGTTGCGACATCCTCATGTATACCAAACAAGTGATACTGCTGATCCCTGATCACAAAATCAAGGGAACCTGTCACATTGAACCTGCTATCTGACCAGACTGATGTATAAATTTGTTTGAAAAAATTCAGGAAAACTTGTAATTCATTTTATTTACTGCTTATTCTTGGATAAGGAGTCCAGTGGGCAGTCTTATCAGTGATTGACCTCAATCTCTGTATGCACACTCATCTCAGAAAGGCTGTCTGATAATACCACCTAGTGGACTACTTACCCAGAATAAGCATTACATTGAATAAATATATATCTTACAAGTTCTGCTTACCGTAATTTTTCATAGGAAAAATAGATTTCAACCTGCTCAGCTTCTCCTGCTCTATAACATGCTGCCTGCAGATCAGATAGCAGGTTCAATGTGACAGGTTCCCTTTAAGTCAAATTTATGATTTTTTACATCTAACTATTCTTTCTCACATTAATCAACCAACAAAAGAAAGGCAGCACAGACATCTTAATTCACCAAAGCAACATTTTAAGTCTTACCAAAGCCTCCTTCAAAAGCAAGACCCTGGAGAGGTTTAAAGGGGTTGTCTCACTACATCGATTCATCTTACCTCAGTCCTGTTTTCTTGGCTTCATTTTGAATTCAGGGGTGTGTTTACTGGCTAGGCTGCAGTAGAAGCCAGGTCTGCAGCTATAGCAACCAGTGCAACCAGCCTATCAGGAGAGAGTAAACAGGTCTGTAGCTATAGCGACCTGAGAAGCTGATACAGTCCATACAAGAGGGGATATCTCAGAATTGGTAGGACACTGTTAATGGACATATATTGCAAAGTGACTTGTTTTTACAAGATCTTTAACATAAAAAGCAATCCTTGTAGTAAGACAACCCCTTTAAAACATTGCTTAGGTGAATAAACATTTGTCACAGTGAAGTCAATTGCTGCTTTTAACTCACTGTGATGCAATCATTTTCACTCATTTACATACCAAACCTTCTTACATAATGTAATACATTATACAAACTCAAATAAACAATTTACTGACCAGACCCTTTAGCCCTGTTCCTGACCTGGCCTATTCTTGATTGTTTTAGTGCACGCGAGTTTGAATGCTGTTTTATCATGACTGGTTGTTTTTTCTTAAAATATTTTTAATAGCAAAAAGTTACACTGAAGTACGTTTTGTAACTATTACTTTTCTGCTACAGATGTTTCTATATAGATGTATAATTTGTGGTCATGCAAGGCCAGACTAAAAATTTGAGCAGCCATTGTTTTTTAAAGAATTTGTTTTATTTTGTTTTGTGTTCAATTTTTTTGTTTGCTATACTTTACTTGTAGTCCCCCCTATAACTTTTTTTTTTGCATTATTTCATCTGTGACTGGGGCTGATATACCATCCCTAATTACAGAGGGAATATAGCCCCCAGTACTGACTACAAAGCTGTTCTATCTAAGACCCAACAGCATTTACAGTTACTTGGCCTTAAAGGGAACCTGTCACATAGATTATGCCCCCCTTGCTGAGGGCAGCACAAGCTAGTGTCAGACATGCTGTATCCAGCACTGTGTCCCTTATTCTGTAACATGCAGTAGTTTTAGGGCATTAAATGCTCAAATCTTATTCATGAGCAGGTGTTAGCGCCGCCCACCAAAGGCTAGCCCCACCCACCTGAGTTATTCACATGTTTCTACCTATTCGAAGTAATAGGTTTATCAGTTGAAGTGGGCGGGACTAGCCACCGGTGGGCGGGGTTTGAAAAAAAAATGACTCATTATAGGACTCATCTGGCTGAAAACTGCAGATTTGAGCACTAAATACTCAAACTCCTGCATCTTACAGAATAAGGGACACAGCGCTGGAAACAGCAGGTCTGTCACTAGCTTGTGCTGTCCTCAGCAAGGGGGGGGAGGGGGCACAACCTATGTGACTGATTCTCTTTAAAGATCACTATTGCCGAGGACCAAAGCAGGAGGCCTAAATGGTTCGTACTGATGTAAGCGCTGTATGTATAAAGCAATCGGGTAGTCAGGGATGATAAAAAAACAACAACCCTGTTTTCTCTCTGAACCCAGCTGTTGCTCATAGCCAGCTCTCCCCTCCTACTACTGTACAATCACCGAGACTGCACAGACTTTCCAGAACGTCCTTGCAGAGTTAAATGCTGACCATTCGGTCATAAGTAGTCAACAGGTGATTGGCAACAGGTAAAGTAGCTGCCCAAAGATCTAGTAATCCTAAAAAGGATGAAACAAATACATTCCCATGCCAGATAATATGAAAAAATTACCACATTACTGGAATGGTTTCATAACCAGTATGTGATAGTGAATTAAGCATTGTAAATTCAAGACCTTCCTCATCAGAGACAAGCTTGAAACACAATTTATGACTATTATTCTACCACTCCATACTGAAATAGTATGCAACTGTGACAAGGGGAAAAAACACTTATTGTACCCACACTGCACCCGTAAAGTAGGATTATGACCCAAGTAAGCAGTAGACTCACCTTGCTCTGCATATGTGCTGTTCAGTTCTCTGAAGAGCGGAGCAATAATTGTTGGCAGGAATGGCTTCACTTGGTCTTTTCCAAGATCTACTGCTATTGCTCCCAGGAATTTAAATACACATAATCTCTATGGCAGAAACAGAGAAAATTCAATAAGGTTACATTTATTTTAGGAACATGTTTAAGCAAAAGAAACTACAGAAGTATAAAGAGCAAAAATATCCATATACAATCATACATGCATAGATTCTTTAATATTCATCAGCTTGGATGAACAGAGACTTTCTTTCCACATAGAAACTTGGCAGCATATTCAATAATTACTTATTTTAATCTAAGTCGCTCCAATATATAATGGCTCATGTTCTAATAGATCGTTACGAATCCTGGTGCTCAATAATTATACACCTCCAAATACCATTTTTACCTTGAGTGGCCATAAATAATACCATTTTGGATGCCTGCATATGCCTCTGAACTCCATTTATAATTTAAGGTAGCCAAAAAAGAAAGGTAAATTTTTTTCCCACATCCAATGAACTATATGAAATCCAAGAAAATCCAAGAAAAAAAAATATATAGTCTCAAATCCTTCTAAGGATAAGATACTATAAGTATATAGTTATCCTTTTAATTGTAACTTATTAAAATGTGATTTTATTTATTCCTATCTTTTTGATTGGTTGCTGGACTAAATTCCCATTTATTTATTGGATACATTATATGCCTTTTAGTCTGGATGGCTGTCCGGACACTGGTGTACACATTATCCACAAGGGTTTAATTTTCAACTGGAGAGTCGACCAAAAGTCATAGAAATCTGAGATTTTAATATATTTTAGAAAAAAAAATTTTTCTTACTTTTTCTTTATATATTAAAAAAAAAATGAGCTTGAATATTAACCATGCAAAAATTAACGAAAAAACAGAGAACACAAATTGTGAAATTTTACTATCAAAGCTCAAGAATCAATAATTCTGATCCAATTAGTATACGATCGTCATAACAAAGTGAGAAGTCCTCCAAGTGAATCAATGAGTAGACGTTTGATTGGTTGTTTTTAACTACATAACCTTCCATGAACAAAGCTACAGTTGAGTATTTAAAGAAGAGTTTTGCAAAAGACTCGAGCATAACAACAAAGGCGATTTGGACAAGTCACTTAAACAACATTCCAGCATATTCTAAAATCCCTGAACCAGTTTTCATGCAAATTATCTATCTATCTATCTATCTATCTAGATTGAAACTATCTAACTATCTATGCTGATAGGAAAAAATTAGAGAGGACGCACTGCACAGTTTTCTAAAAAATCAGCATCTCTACATGTTGAGAGAGATTCCATTCCAGTGTTCAGTTGAATTCCAACTAAAGTCCACCTCATTCTACTTAATGTGCTTCTGATTAGGTGATCACCTGAACCAAATCTTATTTAGTAGAGGAAAGTATAAAAAACACTGCTGTGGTCTTCACAATCCTCTTGCAATAGGACAAGCTGGATGGCAAAACAAGTGCTAAGGAATAGGCCAAAAGGAATCTGAATGAAAAAATAACTTTTACCATGCCAAAGAAGTTGAAAAGAAAACTCTTCCTGACTTAAAACATTAGTCTTATTGTTTTTAAAGAAATATGAACTTGTTTTCTTTGCATTATTTGAGGTCTGACAACACTGCTTCTTTTTTTATTATTTTGAAGATTTCTCATTTACTGCAAATAAATAAAAAATTTTTGCTATGAATTTCGGAGAAATGCTGTCAGTAGTTTATATAATAAAATAACAATGTACATTTTCCTCAAAAATACATAGATTGAAGAGAAAAATCAGAGAAACTGAAAATGTTGCAGTGGTCTCTTAATTTTTTTTTTCCAGAGCTGTATATGTGTGTGTGATGCTATGGTATTCAAGTTATGTGTGACTTTTGGCCGAACTTGTTTATGCCATGAACTCCAATTTGTGGCTGGAGGTAGCCTGAATTTTATAATTTACCTTCATGTCTGTAAAGGGGATTTGGAGTTCTAAAAAGGTATGTTTTAAAAATAATCAGCCATCTTGAGGCCCTGCTGTGATCTAAGGCCTCGTTCACAAGGCTGATTCTGGGACGGATTTCAGCCGCATTGCGCGCCGTGGATAATGGATGTCTATGGGGTCGGCGAGCTGCCGTCCCACGCTGCCCGGTACACGCCGTAATTGCGGGGCGAAATCCGTCTCGCAATTACGACGTGAATAAGCCATGTGAACATCGCCTAATGCCATTGCATAAAACTACTGCAGTAAAAAATATAAAACTCACTTTTAATAGAATTTTTGGTGTGTATGCTGCTTCTCTTTTGGTCAGTACTGATAGCTTCTTTATAAGCCACATCAGGGTGGCAGGTTTCTTAACTTCGGTCTCTTTTTCAGTATCCTCCTCATCCTCTGACATATCTTCTTGCTCTCCCTGATCTTCATTTTGTTCTTCAGTATTATTGTTGTTGTTGTTCTCTACTTCAGGGTGGAGGAGATGGATCACTTTTGCCACAAACAACAAATTCTTTATGACCTTTAAATTTAAAGATGGAAAAATAGTAATTGTGTTAAGATACTGTGTCATTCACACTATATTGCCTCGTTCACACGGCTTATTTGGGCACAGATTGGCGCCATACTCCGCGCCGGATTTGCGCTGCAGTACGGCGCCAATCCGTCCCTGTCATTACGGTAATCCACTGCTCTCATAGAGAACAGTGGATTCCGTCGCTGACGGAAACTGACATGCACATTATTTACGGCGCGTACGCGCCGTAAACAATGCATTGTCTATGGGGCCGGGAGCGGCGCCCCCGCCCCGCCCCCGTCCCGCCTCTTATTCACGGCGGATTTGTGAGCTCAATACGGCTCACAAATCCGTCGGGAATAAACCGTGTGAACACGGCCTATATGTATGTCCATTATTAAGGCCATCAGCTAATGTCCCAAGTAACCCCCATATACAGCACGGACAGCAGCTAGATGGCCTGGAAGGGATTCAGTAAGGTCCTGGTAGGTTGTCACAGGTCTCTGAAGCCATGATGATTGCACTGCATCCCACAGTTGCTGGAGGATATATAGGGCAGGATCCAGCAAACCTGATACTCGAGAAAGTCCCACAAATGCTCAATTGGGTTCAAGAAGTTTTGAGATTTAGGGAGCCATTGTGGTACTTGGAAGTCTGGATCGTGCTCTTTCAATCAATGTCAGACATTTCTGTGTTTGTTATCTGATAATTCTTGCGTGACACGCCAACGTCCTACGGTTCAATGAAGCAGAACATGTGGCTCCTCAGAGAAGGCAATTCCCCACTGGTGGTCCAATTGCGATATTACTATGAAATTTGAAGCTTTTTCTGCAAATGAAACTGGTCTAAAATAACAGTTCAGTAAACCATTATTGCACTTTAGCTGACCAAAAGTTTAGGAGCCCACTGGCTCATTTTGGCAGTAAACTGCTTCACTGTAGCATGACTTTGTGCACCTTCATAGCTGACATCAATAGCACATGGTGTGCCACATTTTCCATGTTGCTTATTTACAAAGGTGTCATGTGTCCTTTCACAATACACGTTCACCACAGCAACACGTGAACCATTAAACTGTGCAGCTTCAGAAATACCACCACTCTTGGGCAGAAAGACAATAATCTTCCATTTTTGCAACTCTGATAAATTGCCCCTTTTCCCATGACACCAACGAGGGATATGTGTGCAGATAGTCTATCACACATCTTATATACCTGCCAGGCCAGCTCAAGACACGGACTTCCTTTATGAACTACGTACAGCCAACGGCAAAAGTGGGAAGTGGTCATAATAATGTGACTCAACGGTGTATAAACAGGCATTTTCACTGCATATAGTGAAAAACTAAATTCCGACTTACTAAAAACACTATGGGTCACTTGTATGAAAACTGTCTAAGACTTTCTTTGGTGCCCAAAGGAACCAGTCAGAGCTCCCCTTATATTTCATACCGTGCTCTGAAAAAATGAAGTGGAGCTCTGATTGGTTGCTATGGGCAACAAAGAAAGTCTTAGACCTACACAGTTTTAATACATGTCACCCTTATTTATTCACCATATAAAGTAAATAATTGCTAGAAACTTGAAGACGCAAATGTCCATGTGTGCACGGCTGCTCGCTGGAAGCTTCAAGCCATAAGGTAAGGAAAGAAAAAGATTGCCAGCAACCCCTAGATCATGAAAGCTGAAGATCTTTATTCCGAATATAGTGCAGGTAGGCTTACGCGTTTCGGGTCATTCCCGACCCTTAGTCATGCATGCTATGATAAGGGTGGAATGACCCGAAACGCGTAAGCCTACCTGCTACTATTTTGCTGTCACCATTGTTTTAAATATTCGGAATAAAGGATCTTCAGCTTTCATGGATCTAGGAGTTGCTGGCAATCTTTTTCTTTAATACATGTCACCCTATATCTTTATTAGCACCAATATAAAGTAAATAATTGTATAGGGAAACTTGAAGAGCGCAAATGGTCCATGTTGTAGCTACAGGCATGGAAACTCCATGGTAGGGCTTGTGTAATAAGTTTATCTTTCAGCGCTGCACCTTCTTAAATGTTTAGGATCTCACAAAAGCTAATCATCTACTTTTTATTTGTAATCATACCTGTTCCCCCAGGGTCTGGTCAAGAAACTTTGAATGCAGTTGATGGCAGAAGGCAAGAGCAAGATCTCTCATCTGTAATAAGACACATACATATTTATATAAAAGACATGTTATTTTAGGAAAAAAATAATTTAAAAAACAAAAGTCAGTTTCCATCAGTAAAGATATGTTCACACAGCGGATTTTAATGCAGAATCTGCGATGGATTTTGTGTCAAAATCCACATCAGATTTATTGTCAAAACCTACATGAAATAATTTCAATAGGAAATGTGTGTGAGTGCAGACATGGAAATTTCAGACAGAGATTTGAAATCCACATCATGGAAAAAAAAAAAGAAATGACATGTGACTTGACACGTTGACATGGGATCCACGCTGAATCTTCCCTCGAAGGTCAATAGGAAGCTGAAAATCTGCATCGAACTATTTGATCTGCAGCGTAATCTGCATAAAGCTGCACCAGACTATCTTTTCAAAATCTGCATTAAAAAAACCACATCAAATCTGTGTCTACATTATAAAATCAATACTACTTCATTTGCCAAAGGCAATCTTAAACTCACATTGTGCTCTATGATTAATTAATGCTTAAAGGGGTTTTGCCACAAAGTGAGTTCCTTCCCTCTTATCTGCTCAGGAGAGAATATAAACAAAGCAGGCTGAGTCATGAATGGCTGCAGGGGTAAGAGAGAGGGGGGTGAGCAGAGAGTGAGGAAGCAGGGAGCGTCTCTAAAGTTTACTCAAATAATAACATTATAACCAGTGGATTCTCTGTGCAGCAGACAGATTCATACACTGCACTTTCTCCCCAGCCCGTTGCAAGCTCCTTCATGTTCCCTGTCATCAGATAAGAAGTGCAAACACAGAAGCCAGATCAGCTCCTGTCAGTGTCCTGGTCCTGTCTAATGTAAACTTTCAGGAAACCTAGGGGGACTTAGCAATGCTGTAACTCTCACAGGCTTCACTTTTTGTAATGACATATATTTAGAAGAGTGATTAAATATCCATTTTGGAGGATCCCACGTCAACATTACATCGTGGCAAAACCCCTTTAACTTTTATTACTGCTGTCTATGATTATTTCATACTTACCTTTTATTACTATAATTATAATCAACAAAATAAAGTGCTATTTAAAATTCCATCACCAGATCCTCACCAAGATTTAATCCTAAAGCCAATGACAGAGACAGAGATGAGACAGATATCATCGTTGGATGTCTAGACATTGGCTTTAGGATTAAATCTTGGTGAGGATCTGGTGATGGAATTTTAAATAGCACTTTATTTTGTTGATTAAGTTGAGTAATAAAAGTTAAGTATTAAATAATCATAGACAGCAATCTGATTTTAAGATGTCTTTGGCAAATTAAGTAGTATTGTTATGTAGTCACTTAGAACCCTCTTTTCTAATTGCCATCTGTTTTGCAGGTTTTGTACACTATAAAATCTTCACGGAAAAAGCTGTCCTGTAAAAACTACTTGAAGAAAAAAAGAAAACCACAAGACCAAAAAATCCCAAAAGACTTGGTCACCTTTGTTTCCAGCTCATCAACTAAGAAGTCCTTAGGGGGTTTAAGCTCGCTTTTCTTCTTCTTCGCCTTCCTAGCCAACCATTTACTGACCAGTTCTTCGGGTTTTTGGAGGGAAAACAATTGTCCAAAAATTTGGGAAGAAGTTAGCCAGACCCAACTATGAGGATACCATAAATGGGACTGAACATGAGCTGAAATAGGAAAAACAAGACAATGATATTGTAATGAGGTGTCAAACATCATGATTATCTCCAACATACTGAGCTAGGCACAAGTTACATGGAGGACAGGTCACAACTGTGATGGAAGAGCCCAAACCATACCTATTAGGGGTGCTAATGTGCACCCCTAATACACAGCTGAGAAATTCAACTTGAAAGTTCCGTTTAACACAGCAGTTTTTTATTTTTTGGGAAAATGACAAAAGGCCTAATAATCAATAGAAATAATTAAAAAACAATAGCAGTTCTTCAGGCAGGATAAAGGTGAAAGCCAGATGTAAATGTGTTAGTAATATCAAATGATGCTTTATCTGAAGATTCTTTTATTAACTGGCGTTGGGGCTTCCAAGCATGTTTTTAATTTTAAATTAAAGGGGACATTACCTCTTCAGATTTTGCATAATGCAGCGGAGACATGGATTGGCCCAATTGAAAGAAAGCTAATCCATGGCAAAATCCACCACTACAAAGTAAATAAAGGCAGCAAAAATCAAAGAGTATTACTATTTTTTTATTTTTTTTTTACAAGGTGTTGCAAATTTTTTTTTTTCCAGTTTTTCTGCAGGAAACAAAGAATTCCACTTAATATTCAATTATGAATCGAGAAGAGCATCCTTACCACATATTTTATGTGTGATTTCTCTGTGCTTTGCTAGCTGCATAACATTGCACTCCTTGATCAGCTTAGTCAGCAGTGTCAGTAAACTGAACAATAATCTGTCTGCTGCCTTTTCCTCGGTCTCATCCTCAAACTGCAATGAATAAAGAAATGATGTGGAATGTTAAAAAGGGGTATACCCACATTTGTAATCAAGTCTCAGTGCGCACATATTCTCAATGTCTGCAATTACATTTACCAGAGAACATGTTTCCAAAGTTATCATCCCCTCCCCAATACCCTATGTCACAGGTGTCAAACTGCCGGCCCTCCAGCTGTTGGGAAACTACAACTCCCATCATGCATTTGTATAATCTATAACAGTGGGCATGATGGGAGTTGTAGTTTCCCAACAGCTGGAGGACCTGCAGTTTGACACCCCTGCCCTATGTAATCTGTTTGTCACTATCTGGCTGCTATGTCCTACAAAGTTTTTTTTCTTTTTAGCAGGCTGAGGAATAGCACCACAATGTTATCTTACTCCAGAAGTACTCGTCCTTTCTCCATCATGCGTGGAAACATGTGTGTGCAAGCACACAGCAAGGACATGCATGAGAGTACATAGAGCTAATAGGTTTACAGGAATTACAGCTTATAACACTAAAATGGCAGTCATATATGCCGTTCTTAAAGGGAATCTGTCACCATTTTTTTTTACTTATTATAACAAGACCCTGATCTAAATTCTTTACTTCTCAGCTGTTTTTATTTTCTGATTGTAGATTTCTTAATTCTGTTGTCTGTATATGATTGTGGGGAAAGCTTTCTTGTCTGATCTGCTTTTAACAGCATTTAGAGAGATTCTTTACAGCAGCTTCATGGACATAGGAGCCTGTGAACACAATCAGTACCACTGACTTCTATAGGAGAGTTTTCTAGGCATGCTCTGTGACCTGGGAAGAGTGTGCCGGGAAGAAGTAAACAGTGACCATCTCCTATTGCGACTGGTGGATCCTTTGTTATCTAAACACATTGGTATGTTCACTGTGTATTTGCAGAGCATACTTCGGGGTGTAATTGCTATGCAATGAGCCTGAAGTATGCTCCACAAAAACAGTAAAATCATAGCACTTATTGAGTGTTATGATTTTCCTGGATATTCCCCAGAACACGCGCCCATAAAAAGAACCGGCATGCCACTTTTTTCAGGTGAGTACATGTCGGGGAAAGAGTATAGGAGGTCAGCCGTAGTGCTGTTCAAAGTACACGCTGCAAGTGCGGACTTTCAACAGCAGGTGTATTGTGGCGCAAAACAGGTACGTGCTGCTATACACCATGTAAATTTACCCTACCCCTGCCTGTACTGATCAATGCTTGCAATAAAAATCTCTCTCTACAGAACAGGAAGTGTCCAACTCTTATTAGGTCTAGTGGCCAGAGTGAAAACTGCAAGTGATATGTAAAATTTAAAAAAACATAAGTCATTTCCTGATGTCACATTCCCTTTAAAGCTCGGTTAGTGTAGAAACTAAAATAGATAAACCAAAGAACAAAAACAGTATTTAAGACTATATGTTCAGTTGCTTGGTTTGTACAAGGCTTCCAATAAAAATGGACGATTTTGAGTTAACCTCTTTAATATACTTACATCCTCAAAGTTAGTTGGGTTGATCTCACTTTCAATTTTGGAAAGAACACCATTAAGTCTCCGCTCAAATCCAACCCCTTCAGCTTCCACAAACAATCCACAGGCCATAGCGCCCAACCTCTTGTAAGAGGACTAAAGGGGAGAAGAAACACAACACAAGGTTATCCTCTAAATGAATCAGACATTTAAGCTGCAGTTTTTACACACCATAAGAGAGATTAACTGATATAATGTCACCTGATAATACTGCTGATGATTAGAGCTTTTAGCACTCCTATTGCAAGTGCTGATATGCATACTGCTATACAGGGGACTGCAAGAGGATAAAATTTTCCCCCATCCACAAAGCATCTATAATGGTGCTTTCACACAGTGACTTTATTGCTGTGCATTTCTGCACAGCAGAAAAAAAATGCACCAAAAATGTGTGAAAGCCACCTTAAGGTAAAAAACCTCTTCTCTAATAACACAGATGACATCATTATTATTTTTTTTTCCTTATTCAAACTCTTTATTAAAGTTACATTCAGAAAAAAAAGAAAAAGAACATTCAAGTATAACATTCAATGAGTGATAAAACACGACTTACAGAAAACAACGTCAGGGTTAGGTATTGTCAGTGACGTTCTTAACCAGTAAGTGGAACAAAGGATTTTGACATAAAGTAAACACTACCTAGTAATAGACATTGGAAATACAGGTGGATAGGAAAATAGGAAACCTCCTAAACCCAAAATGCCGCGTGGGGCAAGAGAGGAGGAGTTAGGAGGAGGCCTATATTAGAACAGTGAGGGGGTTGAGTCAGCAGGTTTGATTCATGTTGTCAGAATCCTTCTAAACCTCGTAACTAAACGAAACCGATATCTCAAAAAAGAGGGAACAATACCAATGCAGATCAAGGCGTGTCCAGCCCGGTTCAGCCCGGGGCTCGGCAGAGACCCGCGGGGCCACCATAACAGCACACAGGGGCTTAGTATCATGAGTGGGATGTGTATGAAGGGCCGACCCAGGGTTTAGGTCACGAGTAGGACCGATAGAGATCAGTTTGGCAAAAGGAGATCCAATCACTCCAAGTCGACCAGAATTTTCTGGCTTGCGTGAGGGAGTCATTTCTGAGCTCTTCTAGGCGTTGAAGCCTAAGAATCTCCTGAAACCAAGATGAAATATTAGGACATTCAGTCAATCGCCAAAGGCGGGGAATGACCGCCTTTGCAGCCAGGAGCAGAAAAGAGAGCAGGTGAGACTTGAAAGATCGGGTGGGAAGGGGCAGGTCAAAAAGCAGAAGGGCGGCCGGGTCATTCCTGATCCTTAAACCTGTAATAACTTGTATAAGTTCCACCACCCTTTCCCAAAAAGGTTGAAGCGCAGTGCACCCCCACCATATATGAGACATTGTCCCCTCCTCTCTATACACCTCCAGCATGTGTTGGGGACCTCTGGGTAGAGTGAGTGAAGTAAGGAAGGGACTCTGTACCAACGGGTGACCACTTTATAGTTAAGTTCCTGTGCTTTTGTTGAAATAGTGGCTTTGTGAGTTAAGAAGAAGGTTTTTTCCCAAACTTCATCGGAGAACACCCTGCCCAGTTCCCTCTCCCAGCTGATCTGGAAAGACAGTTTGTTAGTATGGGCTCAGGAGCCCATACACTCTGGAAAGAGCATGCTCTCCCGAAGAGTCCAGTAGACACCAAGACTCGAAGGGTGAAAACGGCCTGTGTAGATCAAGGACGCTCTTGTATTTTGTATAGACGCTCTGCAGCTGATAG
Organism: Phyllomedusa bahiana; assembly: GCA_025379985.1. Classification (NCBI taxonomy): domain Eukaryota; kingdom Metazoa; phylum Chordata; class Amphibia; order Anura; family Hylidae; genus Phyllomedusa; species Phyllomedusa bahiana. The sequence continues at coordinate 156,514 of JAODAL010002273.1, read as the reverse complement.
TAGTTAAACCTGGAGAACGATGTGCTGGTTGCTTCGCCCGTCAAATCTCGGTATGACCTCAGAGCATCCGAGAGGAGCACCCCCCCAAAAGTGGAGGATGAAGGCCTCTTCCCTAATAGCCTGGACACGGCTAGGGATAGTGTTTCGGGTATAACTGGGTTCCCGACTAGAGGGGTAAGCCTGCCTCCAGGGCGGAACAAAGTCATCTTAGATGGGAAGGCCGTGCAAACTCGGACGGAGATTTGCGCTATGAGGGGCAAATCCCGGAGGCGTTTTTTAGGTAGGAGAGCAGCTGGTAGCCACGACAAAGCTGCAGTAGCTGCACCTAGCATTTGTGTCTCCATTTCAATCCAGCGTTTGGAGTCCCAGTTGTGAAAGGTATCCAGAGTGCGGACCAGGACCGCTGCTAGGTAGTACGATTGGAAATTAGGCAGCACTAACCCCACCCCTCTATTTTAGGTTTGGAAAGTGTGGACCTTACTATTCTGGGGTGTCTGCGACTCCACACAAAGTCACGTACCAGTTTATGCAGTGCTACAAAAAAGGATTTGGGCATTAGAACCGGGACTGCTTGGAACAAATAAAGGAGACGGGGGAACGTATTCATTTTTAAGATGTTGATTCTCCCTAGCCATGTAAAGTCTTTCCTATCCCATTTCGACAGGTCGTTAGCGATTGAGGCAAGTAAGGGGGAGAAGTTGAGATCAAAAGTCCTCTCTAATTTAGAGGGGATATGGACCCCGAGGTATTTAAAGGAGGATGAGGACCATGTAAGTGGGAAGGCTGACTTCAAGGCGCGCAGGTCGGTTTCAGGGATATTCAGATACAGGGCCACACTTTTTGCGATATTTATTTTGTGATTGCTGAGTACTCCATAACGTTGCAAGGCCTTAAACACCGCAGGTAGTGAGGTGAGAGGATGTGTTAGATAAAGGAGCAGATCGTCTGCATATGCAGAGCATTTGAAGTGAGTCTTGGCTACCCGGATACCCTGGATGGCTGGGTCTGCTCTGATCTGATGTAGGAGGTGCTCCATTGCAATGAAATAGAGTAGCGGGGACAATGGACATCCCTGCCTGGTACCATGACAGATTTTAAAGGGGAGAGATAGAGCTCCATTAATTCGAATCTGTGCCAGAGGTTCGTGATAGAGGGCCAAAATCCTAGCCATCATCGCCGGCCCGAGTCCCAGATGCCGCAAGGCCCCCAACAAAAACGACCAGTTCACCCGGTCAAAGGCCTTCTCTGCGTCTAAGGAGAGAAGGACACAGGGAAGGCGTGAGGACTGAGCGAAATGGAGGAGGGAAAATGTTTTTAGGGTGTTATCTCTCGCCTCCCTGGACGGGACAAAACCCACTTGGTCAGCGTTGATCAGATCGCCCATCAAGGGACCGAGTCTCAGGGCGATTAATTTAGCAAGCAACTTAGCATCCGTGTTGATGAGTGAGATTGGTCTATAACTCGAACATAAGTAGGGATCCTTTCCATCCTTTGGTATAACCGTTATATACGCTGTTAAAAATTCGTGCGAGAAGGGGGATCCCAGCACTACCTCGTTGAATGCCGAAAGAAGAAAAGGGGAAAGGTCGTCAACCAGAGCTTTAAAAAATTGGGCCATGTAACCATCTGTTCCCGGACTCTTCCCAGACGAGAGAGCCCCAATTGCTGCCCTGAGTTCATCCGCCGAGAAAGGTTCCTCCAGGGAGGCGAGAGACAGACAGTAGGGCCGTATCGGAAAGGTAATCCTGTAGAGAATTGTGATATGTCTCCAGTCCGCTAGAGCTTTCAGGAGAAGGGATGTTATAAAGATCCGAATAATAGGTATGAAAGGCCTTCAATATGTCCTCAGTGATATAGACCGAGTTGCCATTCGCACTTTTAATGGAAGGAATGAATAAGGAAGCTCTTTTGTCGCGAAGTGCCCTGGCCAACGACCTACCCGGCTTATTACTCCAGACATAGAAGGAGCTGGCGCAGATCTGACGATGTCGCTTGCGTTTAGCCTGAGCACCTCGTGACGTGTTTGCGTGAGCTCTCTAAGATCCGAGTCCAAGCCGGAAGACTTGTGGGCCATTTCCAGTAGATGGAGTCGTTCCAGGAGAGATCGCAATTTTTGCGAGTGTTCTCTCTTCAGCCTAGCCCCATGTTTGATAAGGGGTCCCCTTCAAAAGCACTTAAGTGTTTCCCCTTTAAAACCTGGAGGATCAAGGATCAGCGATGGTGAGGGGAAAGACTTAAATGGTTTTTTTTTAACTCCGATGGGACAGTGCATCCAATAGAAGTTGTTTTTTCGTTCCAAGAGAAAAACCGAGCGAGTGAGATGGGAAAGAGTGGATAAGTGGAAGGGTGATGATTAAAGTAAAAGACCCGAGGAAAGGGGCTAGAGACGTGGCGGGAGCGAATGTGGGCTTATTAATCATCCGGCTTAAAGCCCTGTGGGTGTGGGTGTTTGTGAGAAAAAAAGACAAATTATTAAAGTGGGGTTTTCCCCAATTAAAAAATTTTTTACCCTATACCTGAATCCGTTTTATTCAATATTATAGGGGTGAAGAAATGTTAGGCTTATTCAGGGACTAAGGACCCCATGCTCTGGTGATCAGTGAGGCCATGGTAATTAGAGGTTTGTCACCTATCCTATATATAGGTGTTAAATGTTCAATGAATATAAAATTCCTGTAAGGTTTACTAACATTTGGCCCTCCCACGGACTTTAAAAAACGGGCGGTCGCAGGTGAAAAGAATGCGGTTGGAATTTTTAGTGAGAAATAAGAACTGCCCTTTAGTGACAGAGATTGTGAATAAGGCGGTACAATTCTTTACCACCCCTTTCCTTTGATAATTTTAAAATATATGCTTGGTTTTAGCATCATTGAAGGCTCAGCATTATTTTCACAATTTTTGATCTCAAGGGGGGGGTAAATAAGGAGTGTGGGTCTTAACAGATTCAGATCAGCTAAAAAAATTCTGATCGTTCGAATGCACAATGTGTAAAATAAAAGTAAAAATACAAAAAAATAAAAAACTGACAGCCCAAACCAAACCCAATATTTCTGTGTGTGTGTGTGTGTGTGTGGTGTGTGTGTGTATGGTTTATATATATATTATATATATATATTATATATATATATATATTATATATATATATATATATAATATATATATATATAAGTCATTTTTTATATTAATATATATTATATATTCTCAGCTAACATATATTAGCAGAGAATATATAATTAATATATATATTAATGTAAAGATGATGATAAAAAGTAGAACCTTAGGAATTACATGAAAAAGAAAGGCATATACAATAAGTAGAATAACCCACAGCAAAATAGTTTCCAAACTAGGTACTAGAAGAAATAGATTAAAATGTGCCTAGTCAGGAACTGGTTAACATGGGATGCCGAAAAGCTTTGTCATTACCTCCTTATTATTTAGCCATTGTGTAGTCAATGAAAACATCAAGTCTTTCTGCTGAGCATTGACTTTTCCTAGAAGGGCTTTAGCTGCCAAGGCGGCCATTTTCTTACACTTTGTTGAATCATCGTTCACCATCAGCAAAGCAAGGGGCACAAATATAAGTCCACAGTATAGATTAAGTATTGCCTGATGGGAGGGAAAGACAGCAAAGACATAAAAAATTTATACATAATAAACCACATATTTTTTACTTGGATAGGACATTAGCACTATAATGGAAACAAATGTAAAAATGAGTTTATGTTTAAAAAGAAGTTACATTCAGCCACAGTAAGCTGTGGCATCCAAATGCTGCAATGTCACCTTAAAGGGGTTTTGCCAAGACGTGCCTTATCTGCTAAGAATCAAATGTAAACAAAGCCATGCTGAGCTGAGAGAGAGAGAGACACAGCCAGAGCACAGAGCCGTGCATAAGTGATCGTGTGAAATGTTCACTCAAATAATCATACTACAACTAGTCGGATTCTGTATACAAAAGACAACACCTTTTCTCCACAGCAGCTTGAAAGCTTCTTCATGTTCTCCGTCATCAGATAAAGCAGGGATCTACTCAGATAATCACATTACAACTAGTGGATTCTGCATACAAAACACAACATATTTCTACCCGATGCCTTGAAAGCTTCTTCAGTTCCCTTTCATCAGATAAGAAGTGTTGCAAGCCCGGCCAGCAGCTCTTGTCACTCTGCCTGGTCGTATCTAATCGAAGCTTTTAAGTAACTAACGCAAGTAAGAGCTGTAGCTCTCTCAGACTGCAATTTTTAGTAATCACATATATTTAGAAAAGTGATTAAATACCCATTTTGGAGGATCCCACGTCAACATTACATCGTGGCAAAACCCCTTTAATGCAGCATGCAATCTTAGCTGCAAAATTACATGAATTTTAATTTACTTACCACTGGGAAAGCCTGGAACAGATAAGCTATCATTTCCAGGGCAGACTCTCGCCCAGTTTCATATTCATAACTAAACAAAAAGACAGAAACAAATGTCAGTAAAATGATGGCTATAAACCTATAAAAGACGAATGTACAGTGTATTATAGTACAGTACTGAAGCCACTTTACATACTTTAAATGGGTAAATATTTGGAGAAATGGCAATAAATTTTAATTTGAGCACTTAGTTCCCATTTTGAACCGTATTTTATGGGTTTGCAGGTCAAAGAAAACTTTTCCATCCCCCTATCTTTCCACTATAAAATTTAGAAATGAGGTGAACTTTTTTTTTTTAAACAACAAATGAATATGGATCAATTCCCCACTTTAAAACAACGTGGTTTGGGGGCCTTAGGGTGTCCGAACAATTTAATTGACAGCTTTGCACCCTTTAAAATTTAAACCACAGTTATAAGCAGCCCCCATAAACCGCATACAGAAAAAACAAGCAAAAATGAAAATATTTGATCATTAATGTGGAAATGTGGTTTAAAAATGCGGAAAAATGCAAATAAATTACACAACAAGGGGGGGTAAAGTACAGTTAAAGCAAATTGAATGGATACAAGAAAACTTTTTTTCCTAATACCGGTTTGTGTTCCCCAAAAAGTTTTAAACAAATTAACTCCCTTCAAGGTACGAAATTTAGCGGTGTAATTTAGCCTTGCCCCAAGATAAATAATTTTGAAAAAACCGTATGGAAGAACTTATTGCCGTTGTAAATCGACAAAAACTAATACTCCGCCAATTTTTTAATTTGGCTAAAATTTAATACCCTTTTTTTTCAACGCAGGATCTTTTAGTTGAATTAAAACGCTTTTCATCCAACTGCACTTTTCTATGCTTTTTAAAGTTACAACTGGTTTTATCCCCCGTCCCCTTCCCTCCTTTTTTTCCCCAAAAAGGAAAACACCCATTTTTTTTTAATCCTTTTTTTGAACAATATAAATCTTTCTTGACTTTAGTTATACAAATTTTTTTTTGCCCTTTTCTCTGTGATAGTTATGGCTCTTTATTTTTTATGTAATTTTTACATTAGATTTTTTTTCTTAATCGAATCGGAAAAAAACCTACAGAAAAATCTTGTTTTTTACAATTTTTTTTTTTGGGCAAAAAAAATGGCATTTAAAACAAGTTTTTTAATTGCGTGACTTTTCCTTAGTGGTTTATATAAGGATACTATTTTAGGGTTGTCGGAGCTAAGTTGCTGTTTAAGAAGTTTTAAATTATATTCATGCATTTTTTTTTTTTTTTAACATAGACCTCTGGGTCTTTTTTTTTCTTTTTTTTTTTTTGCTGATTTCCCCCTTGTCTAATATATTAGACCTAGTTACAGGGGAAATACAGCCACCAAACACCGATCAAGCTGATCGGGGTCTGAAAAACCCCGCAGACTGCAGTTTCCGGGGCCTTTGCAATCACGGAGCTAGAGATGGGGAGGGAAGCCAAAAGGGGAAATGGGAAAAAGGATTTTTTTCCTTGGCAAAAAAGGGCAATACCCCTTTTTTCCATCCCTCCTTGCCCCCCTTTCTGTTTGGGATGAAATGGGGCCCAAAGGCATAGCCCCCTCGCCACCATCCCCCCGGGCCCTGCCTAAAAGCTTTGGCTGATCAAAAAATACAGGATCAAAAGGGGTTTTGAAAAAATAAATTTCTTTGTTCTAAAATCCCCACATTTAAAATGCTGAACAGGGGATGTTTTGAATTATTAGACATTTAACAACGGGTCCCATATTTAAAAAAGGTAAAAACCCGGGCAAGTAGAAAGTCTACTTTTTTAACTCAACTTTTGCAAACTGACATACATGGTGCAAATGGATGAATCTGACAAATTTGTTAATAAATGACCAAACAGATTGACCCAAATAGTTGATAAATTAAAATTTTTTTTTTTTTCACTTAAAGGGGTTTTTCTCCTACAAGGATTGTTTTTTTTATTATTGAAGATCTGCAAAAACAAGTCACTTTGCGATTGCCCTTAACAGTTTACCTATTCCTAATATCCCCTCTTGTTTGGGCTGCATCGTCCTGGGGTTCCTATATACAGACCTTTTGATCTATCCGATAGACTGCCAGCATGGTTGTATAGCACAGACCTGGTTTAATTCGGGCCAATGGAAGCCATAAAAACCCCTAATTCAAAGTAAACCAAGAAAAGGATGAGGGAAAATGAATCAATGTATGAACAACCCTTTTTAAAAAGGCCCCCGTCTTTGAAAATTCTACAACTGTGCCTTAAAATTGAAAGGATATGATGAAAAAAAGCCTTTGGGGAATTTTGTTATAAAAAACATTAAAAGTTTAAAAAAGTTATGATTCTCCCCACCCCATTTGAGAGGTTGGTAAGTAAGGGTTTCGTTAAAAGGGGGCTTTTTTTTGGCCATTTTGTTACCCTCAACTCCCCCCTCTGGAATTTCTTCTTTAAAATAATAAAAATTGTTATTTATAAACGCCAACCTATTCCGCAGCATTTTTAAAAAAATTAAAGGGTAAACAAAACAGAACATTACACATTAAAAAAAACTTTACAAAAAAAAACACAAGGTGTGAGGGACCTTTTTTTTCTCGTGAAAAGTAACAATCTAAATTAGGGGTATGGGTGAAAACAAACGGGTTTAAGAAGGCCAAGTTTTACAATGGTCCGAAAGGGTTTTTCAAAAATGAATTGGGGGGTTTAAATAAAAAGGGATAAACCGCCACCCTGCATAAAATCTATTACAGAAAGGGCTGTGAGTGCCCAAGTGCGGGAGTGACAGATTGTGTGATGCGTTAGGGATCTGGGGGCAGGCCGGAAGGTTTTTCCAGGCCCTTTAAAACGGGGGGGGTTTGTAAATTTGTCCTGATCGCCCGCGGTACTATTCCAGAGAATTGGGGTGAGCATGTGAAATCTTGGAGGGGGCATGGGGGGTTTTGGATATTGAGAATGAAACCTGATTCACAGCAAGGCGGAAAAGGGGGTGGGGTAGAAAAGGGGGAAAGGGGGGAGAGTGGGGGGCGCTGTGGAAGCTTTATGGGGGAGGGGGGAGTTTATATGTTCCCTTTTAAAGGAGGGCACCAGGCATAGAAAAAGGGATAGGGTATATAGGGCGGAGAAAAAGATGAGTGGCGGCTTTAAGGAAAATGGGAGAGGGGGATTTTTGCGAGGGGGGGCCCGATAAGCAAGGGTTTGCAGTGGGGCAAGACGAAAAGAAAAAGAGCAGAATGAGAGTTTGGGAGTTTTTTTTCCACAGTGAAAAAGGACGGATTTTGGGAAATTTTTTGGGTGCAGTGCCCAGAGCGGGAAGGATTGGATATTTGGGTAAAGGTCGTCAAAATTTAATTAACCCCAAAAGACACGCCTGTTCCCCCGGGAGAAATGGTGGTTACATACAGAAACAGAAAAGCAGGGGGGGGTTTGGTTGTAGATGGGGAAAGACAAGAAGTTAGTCTTAGTGATTTTTATTTTCAGAGGGGAAAAGGGGACATGGTCAAGACAGCGGACAGACAGTCACGGTGTTAGTAGCAAGGTGGGTATGTCACGGGGGGGAGGTGAAATAATTGGGGGTTAAACCGCATGAGATGGTTGGAAGCCAAACACTGTGGTTTGCCCCAAAGGGGCTGTGTAAATGAAAGGGGAAAAGGAAAAGAATGTCCCGGGGGGGGAACCCAAACCATAAGAGGAAGAGGAGGGGAAAGGTGAACCGGAAAAAATGGAAAAAAAGGAGGGGGGTCCGGGGGTTTGGTAGCCCAAGGAAAAGGGTGCCTGGGGGCCAATGGGGCAAAGATGTGGGAAATTTTGGTAAACATTAAAATGCTAGAGAAACCCAAGAGAAGCACAAGGAAAAAATTATCCCGAAAATTTTACTGTTAGGGGTTCATTTGGTTTAACAAAGGCAGTTTTTCCGTGGAGTGTGGGGTTTGGGAAACCTATTGAAAGGGGGTCAAAAAGGAGTTAGTGGAAGTACCCGGATTGGGAAGAGTAACCAAGCGTTCCGGATTTTTTAGAGATAAGTAGGTTAGAGACGGTCGGTTTTTGGCGCCGGGCGGGTCCAGAGGGGGCCCCTTTTTTAGTAAGGGGTTATAAAGGGTTTTTGAAGGAAGAGGGGAAAGATCCCAGTGGGAGAGGGGGTTACGATAGCAAAAGGTAAGGGGGACCAGGGGGAAAAAATAACGGGACGAGGGGGTGGAATGGGGTGTAGACGGGGTGGTGGGGTCGCAGACAGGGAAAAACCCTGGACATTCTTCCTCTTTGTCGGGTCAATGCGGGGTAATTAGGGGACGTGCGGGAGGGATGGGTTTTTTGGGGGGCTGAGATTTATTAGCCGGTATTTTCTTTTTTTGGGTTTTTTGGGGAGGGCCGGGCTTCAGCACAGGGGGTCAGTAATGGGCCTGAGCTTAGGCCTTAGGAGGGAGGGGAAGGTCAAAGAGGCTTTTGGGTTGTTGAAAAGTATAGAAAAGGGAGGTGAAAATTTTTTTGTTTGGCGCATTGAAGGGCATGGAAAAGTCCTGAGCATAATTTGAGTGGGAAATTTTCCAGTGGGTTTAAAATTCCCAAGCCGTTTGACACCTGGAACATGCTGGAGAAAAACGGTCTAGGTGTGTCCCAAGGCGCGGGCGTCTGACCTGGGGTGGGTGGGGGTTGGGGTGGGTGTGGGGGCCAACTGCCCGGGTTGGTTTTGAGGTTTTTTTGAATGTTTGACACCCTGGTCAGGACGAGAGGGGGGAAATTGGGGGCAGTGAAAGTGTATTTTTCTGTGGTTCCCTGATATTAAAATGGTTGGGTATTTCGGAATGTTGATGAGCATTTTTTCCAAGAAGGCGGAATTAGTGATAATGAAGGGGATAAGGTTTTTGGGGTTTTCAGAGAGAAGGGAAAAAAATTATGAAGAAAATGAGAAAATAAGAAGCCCAGACCAAGATTCCCATCCTTGTGGGTTTTTGGGGGGAGCAGAAAACTCAAGGGGGCCAAAGGAGAAAAAATGAAAGAAATTGAGGAAAAGGGACAGGGGGCCATAAATTGGATTTAAAAATACCCAGGAAAGGTGGGTATTTCGTAAGGAGGAAGGTGGGAGCCAGGGGGCGGGAAAAAATAAAAACTGGCGGGGGAAGCCGGGGGGTCGAAGAAATTTTAAGAGGGAAAAAAAGGGGCCTAAAGATCTGAGGGGTGGCCCTAAAGTGGGGGGGAAAAGTGGGGGGTTACGGGGGAATGACCGGAAATTCAGGTGGAAAAAGGAGAAACCCAACCCCCCCCCCGGGCCTGTTCCAGGTTGGGGGGTGGGAATGAAAGCCCCCAAAAGGGTGAGAGCGGCAAGGGGGGGTTAGATTGTGGAGAAGTTTCTGTGAGGCAAGAGGTTTGAGGGGTTTGGAAAAAAAGGCGAACGCATGATTTGTTGCAAAAAGGGAGGGGCTTTTATAAGCACACTTAAAAAGGGGCAAAAAAGACTTACAGCGAATAGCAAGCAGGTTAACGGGGTTTTTTTGGGGAAGGGGAGGGGGTGGGAAAAGAGCATAAAGGAGGGTGGGCGGGGTTAAAAAATGCCCCGAGCAAGAAGCAGGGAGAAAAAAAAGAACAGCAGGGGTTTTCAGGGTTGAAAAACAGTGGTGTTTTTGTTATAATGGACGGGGGTTTTGGGGTGGTTAAGAGGGAAAAATAGGTGTGGGATAGTAAAATTTAAAATTGTTATTGCACAAAGGGGAGGTTTTTTGGGAATAAGCCCCCCTTTTGCAGGGGCAGATTATTTCCCACAAGGGGGCCACATCCTTACTTGCACCCACAAGGAAACCAGTACAATCTTAATGAATTAGTAAAAACTCCAAAATTGCTTCATGGGTTTTTAATCCTCCCCCTTTCGGGGGCATGTTGGGGGTTTGTTGGGCCCGCTTTTCCCGGGTTTTAACGCACTTTTTTCTGGGATCCCCCAATATCCAGGAATTCCCGCAGGTCACGGGGTTTCTATTTGGGGTCTTTAACCAAGAAATTTCCCCTTTTATCCCTAATTTTTTCCTGAATGCCCCCCCAAAGGGCTTCCCCAAAAGGACAAAAAAAAACTGTCTTCCTTTTTTCCAATGGGCTAAATTTGATTTCGGCCTTCTGAAGGGACCCGGCCCGTCACTACATGACTTGAAACTACATATGTAGATTAAAACCACGGGGGACTCACTTCCTACCTCATGTCCCTCTTTCATAGACGCAATTTGGGAACCTTGGACTGTTAGGGTTCCATTGTTGTCATAGGGTCCATGTTTTATTTATTCCCTCCTATTTTTTTCCCCTATTTTTCTTTTCCCTTTATTTGCAGTTTTACGTTTGTTTTTTTCATTGTTCTTCCGAGCTAAATTTTAATGATATCGTCATCTTTTTACGTGATTTTTGAATTTCTTTCTTTGCAAGGTGTTATGTTTCTTAATGGTTAATTTTCCAAAACATGCTTTATGGATGCAAAATTGATTAGTAATAATTGCCGACTTAAAACCATTGCCTTTTAAAATTTCCGTTCCTTTTAGATCCAAAGCTTCTTTTTTTGTATGATGTTTATTTGAAAACTTTTAATAAAAATACAATTATAAAAAAAAACTATTTTAGCTGAGACTTTTTCAGTCTCTATGTTCCCTCGAATGTCTGTATTTATGTCATTCTTTTCAAATAATGCATTTTGAATGATAAAAAACCCAAAAAGTTATGATTCTGGACCATTCCACAGGTTTTAAGACACCATTAGGGCCCGTTTACATGGCAGAGGACAAATACAGGTCGCGATGAGCGGAGAAAAGCCCTCTTCCTTCCCATGTTCAGATTCCGTCCGAAAACCGGACGGAAGAATGAACATGCACAATGTTTTTCGGGCACCCAGCGGGTTTTCCATAGAAGTCCGGTGTGTTCATTTGTGGCCGGTTTTTCAGACGGTCTGCAAAACCGGCCGCAAACCCGTGCCGTGGGGACATGTCCTTAGATCTCTACATTTTTCAGAGAACAAGTATAAAGGGAAAACACCTTGCCTTGAGAAAGCACTTGGAGAGTGCGAAATGGCTGTAGGCTGAGAGATGTGTATTCCCGTTGTTAAGTAAATCTTGTGTAAATAAAGCAGGAAAAGAAGACTGGTGAGTGTTGCTATTATATTTCTTTCACTGGGATTAAACGGACTGCTTTACTGTTGTTAGCTGAGCACCACCATATCCTGGAAGTTTAAAGTGATTATACCCAGAAAATACATGGAGGAAGCTGTTTGAAAGGATCAGTGGTGGCCTGTATCTTGTTTCTGCTCATTAAGGGAAAACACTTATTATTCTTGTAATAAACCCCTTGTAACCAAGACATTCTGGAATAAGTACCAGGAGGTGTCATAACTTTCCAACCCATGAAACAAGTCACAAGCACCAAGCATAGTAACATATATTAGCAGTGTATAACAAAGTGAGGTGAACTTACCTTAATTGTGCAATTATAAATTCCAAGTTAAGTCTGAGCTTTTCCCCTAGTGGATAGTCAAGCAAATACTTTAAAAATATCTGAAATGACAAATAATAGAGTATATTTCAAGCAGATTTGTAGCAGAGCTTCTTGTGTTTAGGATTTAATGTGGCACAACACTTACCTGACGACACTGGATTCTGACCTGCTCACTCTGAGCAGTGACTGCTAGTTTTGCCACTTTCTCCATCACTTCATTCATCTCAGGAACAATAAGTTTTCTGGATACTATAGCCTTAAAGGTAGACACAAACCATTTTACTCTCTCTGTTTAGCTAGAAAAAGAATTTCAAGTAAATTTGTGTATGTATCTACCAAACTGACCCTCCCATAAACTCCAATGCAATATTTAAGATTTGGGATGGAGGGATGGCGGTTGTAAGGTCATTGTGATAGGTTTCAATCAACAGATATTTCCAGGATGTATGATGTGATCCAATTGTGCATATTATTGTGTTGTTAGCTACATCTCTCTGCTCTTCTACCATCAGGAACACCACAATTATAATCTAGATAAAGCTGTGTGTCTCAGACTAATGTCAACCTCCACTTTATTAAATACATCTTAGAGGGGTTGTCTATTAGTTTGAAAAATTGATCTGCTTTTTATAATTTAACTTGAAAAATGCTCCTAACCGACAACATCACCTTCATTTGTCACCTGACGCTGCAGCCAAACACTAGTCCCAAGCAGCACGTGACCACTGGAGCCTGTGATTAGCTGCAGTGTCACGTGACAGATGAAGGCGATGTCATCAGTAGGGAGTGCTGGGAGCAGCAGAAGCGTTATCAAAAGATATGTTAACTTTCCCCCTCTTCACCCCAAAACCTGTGGTTCATTTTTCAAAATAAATTAACCACCTCTTTAAAAAACATATATATATATATCAATCCCCTAGGATAAAACACAATCAAGTCACACTATTATAACCACTTGTTGCTTCTCACGTTGGCAGCATGTAGTTCATGAAGGAAGTCAAGTATCGTGAGCTGGCTTGGTAAGTATATAAGGTGAGCGTTAGGCTGCCTGAACACATATTCCTCATTGCGGTTATGGGTAAAAGGGCGATTTATCAAGAGTTGCAAAAAGGGATGATTAATGGTTTTTGGGCCAAAGGTGGCAGTATTTCTGAAACTGCGCAGTTTGTAACGGTTCATGTGCTGCTGTGGTAAAGGTGTATTGTAAGTGGACAAATGGCAACATTGCCATTAAACGATTGCTAGGAAACAGCAGAGCCTCATGTGGCTTTTTTGTGAGAGTTGAATCTCGGCTTCAAAAGTATGTGACGATGGAGTGTCTCAAAATTAATCAGAGGGCTACCAGATGTGTGTCTAAGACAACAGTTTAGCAAACCCTATGGGGCTACGGAACAGGTGCCTGGTTACGGCACCTCTGCTTAACAATTTGCATTCGCAAAAGAGACTTCAATTTTCACAACCGTATCGGAAGTGGACCTCTACTGATTAGCAAAGGGTTGCCTTCTCTGATCAGTCACATTTTATGCTTCATTGAATGGACAGATCTTCAGGAGTCAGCCCGGAAAAATCGGAGAACAAACACACTGCAATGATTGCTGGAAGAAAACCAGCTGGTTGTGGCACCGTTGTAGTCTGGGGAATTTTTACTTGGCATTCTCTGGCCCCACTCATCCATGCGGAAGGCACTCTCAACTGATTTGGGTATAAATCCTTTCATGCAGATCACATACACCCGTACAGGCTGATAGTCTTCCCTGGGATGGACAGGATCTTCCAGCAAGACAATGCGACAAGTCACATAGCTAGAAATGTCTGATATTGGTTGGAGTAAAATCAAGTAAAAACCCGATAGTTGACCCACTAAAAAAGCCAACAACTATGGACTTTGGAACTTTGGAACTATGCGGAACTATGCCGTTCCAAAATAGCGCAGAGACTCCAGTGTTATAAGAAAAGGTAAAAATACCGTATTTATTGGTCGAAGTTACGCGTTACGTGCAAAATCACACTCCCCAGACTTCATGTTATTTTGCACGTAATGCGTAACTTCGACCAATAAATACGGTATTTTTACCTTTTTCTTATAACACTGCAGTCTCTGCGCTATTTGGAACCGCATAGTTGTTGGCTTTTTTAGTGGGTCAACTTCCGGTTTTATACTTGATTTTACTCATCTTCCCCTGGACTCCTCCGGTTGGAAGGACCAGGACAGTGGAACCAGCAGCGAGCTCCTTACCGGGTGACACCGGCATATCACCTAACGGTGAGTTGTGCCTCCTTCATCAGCACAACAGCACCTGGTTAGCAGATACAGTAACACTTTCTTATTACCATTGGTGTGCCACCATAACACACGAGGGTGCGCTCCCATATTGGCTTTTCTTTTTCTTGTTACCTTCATACTGATATTGGTTGGAAGAGCATGACCAAGACTTCCAAGTACTAGCCTGGCTCCCTAATTCCACGTGAACATAATTGAGCATCTGTGGGACCATCTTGATAATCGTGTTCAGCCTATAGATCCTCCCCTACTGCAGTCCTCATGGCTCCAGAAACGTGTGACAGCCTACTACAACATTATTGAGTCACTCCCAGCACATCTGTTTGTGCTGTGCACGGTGGTTACTCTGGATATTAGCTAGTAGTCTTAATAATGTGACTTGGCTGTGTATTATACAAAACATCCCTATGTAAGCATTTCGGTGTGTTACTGTTTATTACAAGTTTTATAGGAACAGTCCAGACCTGCAGGTTGTTTTTGGATTGCTCCTTCAGATACAGGCAGCAAAGCAGACAGTAACTTTGTATTTGCAAAAAGAAGTACTTACTTTTAACAATCCAAACGCTGTGGCCTGACGTGAAGAATCGTAAAGATCCTCCTCCGCATATCCAAGTAGCACCTGTAGCTGCGTCTCACTAATGGTTCCCTTCATCTGTCGTACTAGTATGGTTACACACTGCACATAAAACAGGTCAGATAACATGCCGTGTTAAATAAAAAATGCACATTGCACCATTCAGATTTCCCTGTTATACTCCTAAGATATTTATGGTCAATTGTGAAAAACTGCACAATAGAAATATGTGCCTACATCAGAATAGGGGAAAAAAGGTATGCTCTAGCAATTACCACATGTTCTGACTATACTATAAACTGTAAATAGAGGTTAAACCAGTTAGAGAGTGCGGAAACTATTACTATATATGTACCAGAGTTTTATACTACTAAAAGTAAAAATTCTGCCACTAAACTACTATACAGGAGGGGAGCATGCAGAGTGCTAGCAGCTCTAGCGATGAAGTTCATTATCTGGGTAAGCATGTTTGTCATTCTAACTGACTCCATGTTCAATCCCGCTCTACAATGGTTCCCACTTAGTCACTCTTAGTGGCAACACAAAAGGGGACATGTATGAAAACTGTCTTGGTCTAAGACTTTCTTTGTTGCCCATAGCAACCAATCAGAGTTCCCCTTTTGTTTCAGACAGTGCTCTGAAAAAATTAAAGGGGCGCACTGATTGGTTGCTAGGGTCAACAAAAAGTTTTAGACCAAGACAGTTTTCATACATGTGGCCCTTAAAGGAGTTGTCTCGCTACAAAGAATAGCTTTCAAATTGTAGGGAACACAAAATAAAGACATTTTCCAAATATATTGCTTTGTTCATCTGTTTTCCCTAAGGAGATACAAGTGAATTTATGACCTCCCGGCTATTTCAGTTCCCTCAGTAACAGACCTGTAAACAATTCTCCCCCTGCTGTTTGTTCTATGAGATAGCAGTGAGTGACATCATCACACAGGTCATGGCAGTGTCTGTCCTGCTGGGCAGTAAAAAGCTTGATTTATGTAAAATAAACAGCACTGTAATTAGGGCTTTTGTTTGAGGGATCAGATAAAGCCTTCTGCAAGCAGTTTGAGAAGCTTCTGAGCTAATCTGATCTAATTAGCAACTGAAAGCACAGCAGTGAATACACCAAGGGAGCTGTATGCAAATTAGTCAGTCTGACCAGGAAGTGACAGAGTATTTCATTCATGCAGCCTATGAAACTCTGTAGGGAAACAACTCCTTTAATGTCTTTTCTATGAAGACCACTTACCAAATAAGTAGTATGTGTATAATTTAAAGGTATTATGCAGCTTTTAAAAACCGACAGCATATAATTAGGCTATTAATACTACATCAGTGGGAGTCACCCAGCACACTATCTATCTATCTATCTATCTATCTATCTATCTATCTATCTATCTATCTATCTATCTATCTATCAGCTGTTTGAGGTTATGTTTACATGGATCTGCAGCAGAATTTGGTGTACATATTGTCACAGACTAGTTGGTTATTTAGAACAGATTTTATTTTGGATTTTCCTACATTGTCTTTAGTTAGAAGAAGAAAGCTTAATACGCAGAGAATGTGTATCCTCAGATTTTAGTACAGATTTTGCCTTTTTGTGTTGAGGTCAATGTGAAAAATAAAATATAAATCTGCAAACAACTTAGTGTCACAAAGGCTATGTTCACACGATGTACTGTGGCGCGTACAGTACGCGCTGCAGTACATCGTGGGTTTCGGGAGCTCCCGCTAATACGTGGGTACTCCCACAGCGCGGGGGTAGGAGCGGTAGCTCGTCGGCCCCATTGTCATTCATTACTCGCGTCGTGTATTCGCCGCAAGTAATTGACATGTCACTTATCTCCCCGTGCGTACAATATGATCGTATTGTATGAGCGGGGAGAGGAGGCGTAATCCATAGTTCTCCATGAGAGCTGTGGACTACCGTAATTTCAGCGCGCATCTCGGCCGTATTAGAGCGCAAATACACGGCGAAATTACCTTGTGTGAACATACCCAAACTGTACTAAAAACTGCAGCAGATCCATCCCCTGTGAAACCTCCTAAAGGATCCGTGGGTGCCTCAGCCTTTTCATTACAAGTTTTTCCATTCACTTATCTGGGGCAATATGCAACACCTTAAAACACCCCTACATAATGCACAGAACTGGTAACAAGCTCAAACTAAGGTAAACACTGTAGAGGTTACAACTCTCCTGCGATTGTGGCGACCCCTTCAAACAGCTGGTCACCTGAGATTCCAGGAGTCTAACCCACACTGATCTAATATTTACTGTTATCCTAGGGATAGGCAAACAATGATGAACAACTCCTTGGACATGATGTAATCTAACCATATTGAAACCCTGTAAGAATTACATTGAGAGGTATTGTTTACAAACATATTAATTTGACTCCGTATATTAAACTGCTTATATATCAAAAGTTGTTGTAAAAAAACATGTATATACCAAAATCACAATAAACTTGTCATGCTCTAAAGCCGACTTAAAGGGGTTTTCCACTCTATAGTCTCTTTACTTATTCTATCATGTGACTTTTAGTATACAAATAACAGCAGTTTACTGAGGAGCAGAACTTTAGTATTACTACTTCCAGCAGCGTCTTATTATGTCTGTCGGTGTCTGTGGAGAAGCCGCCCGCGCATTCTCCTCTTGCCTCATCTTCCTGCTTTTTTTTTTCTTATACAGTTAACTTTATTAACAATATAAGACTCTAAAGAGATAGCAGTTATAAAAGTACTTCTACAGAGTAAAGAAGTTGTTAAATTAACTGTATTATTAATTATTATTCCTATTCGCTTACCTCATATATGTCATGTGACCCTGCTGCAAACTAAGGGTGCTTTCACACGGTGCGTTTTTCAGATGTGTTTGTTGTGGATGGGAGCAAAGGTTATAGATGTGTGATCCTTTGTGTCTCTATTTTAATGTATTAATCAGTATAATACCTCACATGTCTTTATAAAAGCTGTTTGTATAAACATACACTTTTTAATGTGTTAGCAAATGGCCGCATATATAATCTGTTTGTAAAGGATAACTGTTATAGAACGTATTATGTATAATGTCTATTCCACTCACAAGATGGCATCTGTGTTCAGACACACCTAGATATGCCAAGATGGCTGCCCAGCTTAGATGTTTTTCTTCTCTCAAACAAAGAGAAAGGAGGGTCATTTAAAATGTAGATAAGAAGAGCCAATCAAGAGGGTTTATGTTGCTTAAGGAATGTGTACACCCCAGATCTGTTAAAAAACCTTGAGTTTGTGTAATAAACTGGGCAGAACTCTTTTGTCTGAGAAGGTGTCAGGCTGGGATTTCTTGGCACGTGCCAACTAATATACTGATTTGGTCCCCTGCTGGAAAGTAGAGCCCTTTTGTGGTTCCATTTACAACATGTTTTTTAGGTAGGAAGGTACAGCAATTAATGCTGTACATTACTGCACAAAAAAAAACGCATTCCAAAAAATGCATCATGTGAAAGCACCCTAAGGGCCACATGTATGAAAACTGTCTAGATCTAAAACTGTCTTTGTTGTTCATAACAACCAATCAGAGCGTCCCTCTTATTTTTATATGAAATGAGAGGGAGCTCTGATTGGTTGCTATGGGAAACAAAGTGAGTTTTAGACCTAGACAGTTTTCATACATGTGGCCCTAAATGCGAAGGTACATGACTGACAGTATGTTTAGTCCATATGAGTCATTACTATAATATTGGTTAAACCATTTTTTTTATCCTAGACAGGGAACTACCACATTGGTACATTGTACAGGAGCAGAATTTTTGTTACACGTATATTAGAAAATTGTATGATTTCCTATGAAATACATAATAAATAAAAACAATATAATTGGACAACCCCTTTAAGTTTCTATAAAGGTGCATTCTACTCAGTAATCTGAAATAGAAGGTTTGGGTAGTTGGGTACATTTGTGCAACTTACCTTAAAACAACTAACTACCAGGTGGAAATTTTGCCCTCTGCCTACTCCTGCTTTAGCATAATCTTTCAGCAATAAGAAAAGCTGCTTAATTAGCTGGTCTGTGTTCTCCTGGATAGATGGTAAAGGAAACTTCAACAGCCAGATGAGAGATTGCAAAGCTCCAGTGATAACCTGCAGGAAAATCATTGGTTATTCTCTATACGTAGTGGAAAAAAAGATAAAGTCTATAGGCCCATATTGTAAATGACATTTTTGTATGTGCAAAGCAACCACCGACTAATTTATGTAGGACTAGGATCTGACCACTTTGTTTATCTATTCTCATCAGAAGGTTTACATGCAGACCATGTTACTGATTACACTGGGGAACGCTCAGTGCCTTAAAAGTTGGGACTGTTTTTGAACATGTTTGGGGTACCGATTCTGAAAATAACATCCGTTTCAGCTCTAGTTTTGGAGATTTCGCACTGCCACCTTACCAAGTATATATGCTGCTGAAAGTAGTGGTCACTCAAAATTACATGTGAAATGGAAAAGACAAACCTTAAAACATTGAAAGAACACATGCAAACAAACGCATGGATGTGCATGAGCAAATGAAATTCTAATTATGTAATCAACAACTCATAAATTAGAGCTGATAGAACAAAATGGGTGGGATTTTTGGACTCAGCAGCACTCAAATACCCAGAATATCTAGGAACCCCAACATTTTTTGGGGTTCCCCAGTGTTATTGATGAGATAGTAGAAAGCAAATGTTCTTGGTAGTACATACCAATTAGAACCAATCTTTTAGCCACAGAACTTTCTATATGAATATACCATTACTCATTTGTCCTATCTTCTATTGTTTATCGGACATAAAGAAGAGAGACATAGGCACTAGCATATTTTAAACAGACAAAACAGGGACCACAGAAGTGAAATGACTAACTTGCACATCCTTGGACTCCAGGCAGCCTATCAACATCTGAATAAAGGGATCCAGCATTTCCAAGACATTCTCCTCAGAAGTGTTAACTTTGGATTTTTTTAAGCTCATATGCAGAAGCTGAATCAAAAGACAAATGCATATTAAAATCCACCGAAAAAAAAAAACATCTAAAACTATATTTTAAATTTACATACATAAATACAATACTTCAGTGGTTCAGAGACTATTTTATAGCCTTAGTCATAGGAAACAATTCTTTTTTTTTGGAGGGGGGTGGGGGGGAGGCAAATAAATGGGACTGCCTTCAGAATTTAGCAGAGAATATGATATATTGGAAGATAGGAATCAGAATTAACATATTTGGTTACGAAAACTAAATTGCCCAATTAATTATTTTTCAAACTCTCTCCACATAGCACTAAAAAGTTGTAACACATGCATGGCGTTACAGTTTACTTCTATGAACAGGTGACACAGCATCAACACAGGTTAAGACAGCAAATTTGTAGTTCTGACCATATCCTGAGCCATAGTCAGATGTCATTACACATTTCCCAATGTCATTGACAGAAATACAGTATGGGTCTGGAATTGTTAGAGGGTGGTATCTGAGGGTGAAAATAAAAAAAAGCATGCTGACAGGTTAATATGGCTCCTTAATGAGCCATGTGCTAATAATATTGGCACCTAGACAGCAATGGTTGGATAGGGTGAAATCGGGGGTTGGAACCACTTACTAACAGCTTAGATGTCATGGCAGCACTGACCATGCCTTTTAATTACTTAAACAGTCAAGATTAGGAGTTCTGCAATGGAAAGTTGACATCCATCGTGGAAAGAGCAGGTTCACCTTTAGCGTTGCCTTGACATTATAGTATGTCATGAGGTAAGGTGATAATCGAAAGATTTGCAGCTCATACATGATTTGTAACCACATGTTTTTGGCACAAAAATACTGATGCAAAATGCTAACCAAATACTATCGTATGAAAGTATTTAAAATATACCCAGGACCCATAACTGTTTATGCTATAGCCTCCCTTTTTTAACAAACATATTTTAAGGTTGATAAAGAACACTTCTTTTTCTCTACCCAGTAGCATCAGTATCATAGTGATGCATGTGGCTCTCTCCCTCCTAGTTTATTTAACTTAAAAACAGAGATACAAGGCCATACTTGCACCTTGATGGCTGGAAAATGAACTAATCCCAGTAGAAGCGAATATAAGCCCCAGTACTACATGGGAAAAATTTAACAGGTACAGATACCTAAAAACAATTGCTCACACACCCATCCACTGCCTTTGTGCAATCTCCCCTGTGTGGTATTGTGGATTTTCTGCATAGTGGTGTGAACTGGTACTTACCCAATGCAAAGTTTTTTTGTTTTTTTTTACTAGGCAGTTGCCCTCCTAGTGGAGGGGTGTGTGAGCAGTTGTTCATTAGTGATCTACAGCTACTCAGTTTCTCCCAGGGAGCACTGGGGCTTATATTGCCTTCTACTGGGATTAATTCATTGTCCGGCCATTGAACTGTAAGTATGGTCTTGTGTCTGTGTTTTTAAGTAAATAATGTTACATTGTTCTGTGATTTTTTTTTTAGTTTATGTAACTCCCATAAATTAAATATGAGAAAGCCACATGCTTGTGTATTCACCTTATCTTGGTTTCTCTCAAGTGCTGAATATGGGAATTCGATAGGTGGAAGTGCTGCTCCTTACATTCCAACATATCAGAAATTCTGGCACATACTGTCAAAATGCTATAATAATTGGATCCGGTAAGAATACCTCTTTTATTGCAGCCTTTGGGGATAGTAAATCTGACAATGTAAGACCTAAGACCAGAAAATGTTGTGCCACCCTAACTGGGTGGTCTTGTAATCTTCTATTTTAATACAAATAAAACACTGTGAAGAAAAGGGTTCCATGCTAATATTTAAGACGTAAGAGTAAACCATGTACATGTGTACCACTACCTACAGAAATAGAATTAAAATGATCAAAAAAAAAAAGTATGAAAAAATTGTGAATTCTTCCAACTAACCTTCAGTCCAGTGTCTACAAGAATATGCATGTTGGTCTTTGTGCTGACGGCAGCTTTCACACCACCACGTGGAGGGGGTCGCCGGATTAACAAACAGCTGGTTGGCTGAAGGCGAGGATCAGGGGGAGGCATTTCTGAGTTTCTATTCCTGAAAGAAAGTCCAGTCAATTATATATAAAAAATAATGTACATACACTACTTATATCACAGTCAATGTGTTTTGACCATTAGCTTCTGCAAGTGGCCAGCATATCGAGATGGGGACAGTCAATGTACTCGACATAAAGACCTGTTAACTAACCAGTGTCGGGGATTTTATTGGGGAAATGTTCCCTGGTACAATATGAATCCCCTCTCTACTAAAAGAACCTGGGCCTTTCTGGTTTCTGAATATTAGGCTCTTGATTACCACCTTTTAAAACAGAACAAATTTGCCCCTCTGGCCTCTACATCAAGTGAGCATTATAGTATGCTATCTGCACGATGTACATGGGCAGGTTTTGTACCACACGACACTCTACGAGGTCAGCACTTGAGTTAGATATCAATCTTTCCTATGTATTTGTTGGCTACTCATTGCCTCCCACTCAGCCAAGCTAGCATCGCTCTGCTCTGTACTGACGAGGGGCAAACACCCCAAAATGGCTGTCTACAGATGAGTGATGCTGGCTTGGCTAGATATCCCTTCTTGCTTTCCAAAGATCTAGTGGGTCAAAAGCAAATTGAGGATTTGTTACATCCAAAAGAGGGCGCTAGAGCTTCTCAGCTCCTTTCCCATAATGCCTTGTGATATGCAGATGCTTCGTGGAGTGCCAAAAGGCAATTTCAAATCTCCACACGCCTATATAGGCGCTCTCCCTAAGGAGAGATCTTCCCTTTCTATGTATTTGTTGTAATGCAGAACACAACGTAGCTGTAATGGTACCTCATACCAGGACAGGGATGCTCTTATTGACATGAGCTGTGATCAATGTAAGAAGCTCTCGTGTTCTTCTAGTTGTCCAATAACGTGTTCTTGCTGTATAAAGCCCTGCTCTTAACCCTTGCACACATTCAAATTCTTTTCTCTTCTGACCAATTGGGGGACACCGTACAGTGGGTTTGGCCTGTCTTGTTGGAGCCAGCACTTTCTTTCTAGCACCTCATGTCAGGCTTACAGTGGTAAGAGCCTATTACCACGGTGCGGTGTCCCTCAATGACACTGATGAATAATTCTGTGTTCTAGCAAGTGCCCTAAGCTGCAGTACCTCTGAAACACAGATGCTGCTGCAAAAGTAACTCTAGTCTAGCAGCTGGCATACTAAATCCCACACAACTGTTTCAGTAACTCCCAGGAAGGGGGGCATTTTGGGAGTTCAGTCCTCATGTCCTTTTCTCCATAAACTGTAAACTTGTGGCCCAAGGTGCTCTCACACAGCAGACGTATACAGGATATGAAGGAAACAATTCTACTGCATTCATGATTAATGTAACATGGGTACAACAATGACCTGTATATTATACAGGCAACAATTACTAATCACACTTTTTGCATGGCAAAACTTCAGAACAAAACCCATGTCTATCCATGCAGAAACCGATAGATGTGTTGTGAACACAAAAAAGCCCACTGGCCCCATAGACATTCATTACTAGCGGTGCGTATTCGCTTGTAATTGACATGTCACTTATCTCCCCGCGTGGCGTATTGTGCGAGCGGGGGGAGGAGACGTAATCCATAGTTCTCTATGAGAACTGTGGATTACTGTAATTATTGGGACGTGTTTCACCAAGTTTTGAGCGCAGTACCCTGCGAAATACGAGGCGAATTACGTGCCAATATAAGCCATGTGAACATAGCCTAAAAGATTTTTTTTTCAATTTTTAAACCCCAACCAACACAGTGATTTTTTTAAAGTAAAGAAAAAAACACTGTAAATTGTACAGTGGCGTAAAAAAACAAAACTTACTTTTCCTTTTCAGTTAAAAGATGAAGGTTTTCACTGATACGGCCATAACATAGTAGAAGGATGGACTGTGCGTTCATGTCTTCATTGGCTACTAAGCCAAAAACAATTCTGCGGAAAGCTTCATGGACTTTACGAGCCAATTTTAATTTTGTGGTAGTCTCTAAGACCTGCACATTAAGAGGGTTATAAAAAAAAAAAAATCAGGTAAAAAGAGAAACAGAGCTATCTTTATTTACTATAGAATGTCATCACCCAATCAACTGCTATTTTCAGCATGAATTTACCTCTTTCAAAGGTAGAATCAACTTTACAACATGTTCCTGTCCGATAAATTGTGCAAGAAGTTCATACGAGTCAAAGCTCTTGCTGCTTCGGGCTTCCATGACCTTAGAGAGTATTCCTCTTACTTCTTTTTCCTCAGCTATGGTCCCAAATAGCTCATGGTTAAATATCTGTATACAACAGAAAATATCAAATCAAAATTATACAAAAAAACTCTATTTTTATTATATTTTTTTTCAAAATGTGAATAGACTTTATATGTTGAGTGCAGGAGTTTTCATATGAAACATGTAAATATACTGATCCATATTCTTTTCTTCTCATCTGTTTCTATTTTCTGATTGGATATTTCTCAATTCAGTCGTCTATATATGATTGTGGGGACAGCTTTCCTGCCTGTGCTGCTTTTACCAGCATTTAGACAAATGTTTTACAGCAGCTTCATGGACATAGGAGCCTGTGAACAGAACTTGTCCCACTGACTTCTTTAAAAGAGTTTTCTAGGCTTGATCTGTGACCTGGGTAGAAGTCACTGTGCAGGGAGGGGGAGAGGGTGAACTGTGACATCTCCTATTGTGACTGGTAGATTCTGTGTTATCTGTACACATTGCTGTCACCTTTCAGTGTAACCCTACTTGTACTGATAATGAGTATGTGTTTCACATAAAAACAATAAGTCATTTTTGATGATAAGTCTGAATAGGCCTAGACACAGGAAAGTCATCAATGTTAAAATACTTTACCTGAATCAGAGAATCAATGCAACCGTCCAAGTCTCCACTCTTCAGTTTAGGAGTAAGACCTTTTAGCAGTAGATACACAGTAAATGTTAGCACATGAACCTATAGGTTTAGAAAATGGGAAAACAGCAAGTTTTATAAGTAATCATTATAATTTATAAATGTTTGAATTACAGATATATTGTGATTCAGTGGATCATGGCTTGCATGTGCATCCACAATTGTGAGCCATTACCTGGTACCCTTTAACTAAGACAGTCCGCATCTCTTTTAATAAATAGTGCAGATAACGAGGTCCGAGTGTTTCTATGATCTTAACCAGAGTATTTCTTGCAACATCACGAATTTCCTGCATTCTGTTTTTCAGGTGGACACACACTTTTAATAGGATACTGCAAAAAAAAAAAAAAAGTTGTAACATACTTGTTAAATAAACACTTTTCAGCAAATTGTGATTATATTACTAGTACAATAAAATTTAAGACATTTTGTAACATTTGTTATTATAGGGAAAAACTCCACCAATGACAATTACACTTTGCATTAAATTATGAGGCTTGCATAGTCAATGGACCAATTGGTAGATGCACTGTAAGGGCTTGTTCACACGGCGTTTTGGATCCTTTTTACGGATCCGTTTTTGGCACTTGAAAAGCGCATCCGTAAACTAACTAACTAACTCTCTCTCTCTCTCTCTCTCTCTCTCTCTCTCTCGGCAGGGATGAAAATTAAACACATCATAGACAAAAGTCACTGCATTGGGAACATTTTAAACATAACACTAAAAGTATTCAGAAAAAAAAAATCTATAATCTGTGCATCAATCTATACACAAAAACTATATGGTAAGATTTATTGCCTTCCTTTAAGAAATATTCTGGTAGGGATAGAATGGGAAGAAATTTCCAGTTTTACAAAAAATAGTACTGAACTCTCCACCCATACTTCCCTCACTGATCCCAGGAGCCCAGATTTTTTGTTCTTCATCTCATACAGAAAAACAGGGTTGAAAACAAAAAAAGGGCTCTACTATGGTTATGATGCAGACAAAAATGGGTTATATGACAGAGGAAAAAAGCTGAGCTCTGTGATATATAGGGTTATATGATAGAGGAGATGAGCTGAGCTCTGTGATTTATAGGGTTATATAATAGAAGACAGAAGCTGAGCTCTGTGATATATAGGGTTATATGATAGAGGGAGAGAAGCTGAGCTCTGTGATATATAGGGTTATATGATAGAGGAGATGAGCTTAGCTCTGTTATTTATAGGGTTATATAATAGAAGACAGAAGCTGAGCTCTGTGATATATATGGTTATATGATAGAGGAGAGGAGCTAAGCTCTGTGATTTATAGGATTATATGATAGAGGAGAGGAACTTAGCTCTGTGATATATAGAGTTATTTAATATTATAGTACCTTTAGTTTCACTTTTAAGATATTCTCTGATTTTTACTAAGGAATTAAGGATCAAATCATACAACCCTAGATATTACAGAGCTCAGCTTCTCTCTCTCTTTGATATCCTGCTCTCTAATAGGGTAGCATAAACCACCTGACAGGTTCCCTTTATTTTGGTTTGAATCATTGTGATTCATTTTACACAATTAAATATAAAGAAAATTACATAAAGTAACACAAACATAGCAATACAAGAAAACTCCTTTGTTCCCTTACAGAATTTCTGCCCAAAACATATCTCACTCTGCCATGATAGGTTTCAAGTAAAATATAACTCAACCAAGTAGCCAATAAGATCTAATAAATTTCGCCTTTGTCAGTGCCAGAAATCCCACCCTGTCCTGACAGGTTCCCTTTGACTTAATACCTAGGTAGGTTGGCTTCCATCACTTCTTGAGGAAATGTTTGCATCAACTTGACCAAAGCAAATGCTATAGGAACACGGACCACTTCATCTTCATTAACAACTTTGGTTTTCATCAGTTTGTGCTCTTCATCTCTTTTAACCTGTAAGGATAACATGAATGCTTTAATACAATAAAAAGGCACTATATTAAAATTGTCTTTAATAATATATTTATTCATCTATACATTAGTTTGAAGCTATTTTATAATAAGCACTTGTTATTGGTTCAGAAGAATTTACATGTGCATGTTAAAGTTGTTACCACATTCAGGACATTTTTAAACATGGAAACCCTCAGCCATCACTATGCAGTTGGACAGGTTAAGTACTGAAACCAGCCCCTTGATATGTGTTTGCTAATATTACTGAGCCAATATAAAAATATGTCAACTGAGATTACCAAAAAAAAAGAGAGAGAAACTAAAACATGATGAACTCAAGCTTACCCTCTGAAAAACTCAAGTGGTTAAACATATAAAAAACAGAAAACCAACCTTTGCATCAAGACACTTCTGTAGCTGTGGTATTACACTGTTAGTCACAGTCTGTTGAATACGCTTAATAAGTAATTCTATATCTTCGTTAGATCTTGGAAGACAGCTCAAGACATTCTTGTTTTTGATATTGTCTTGTTTTTCACAAGGGGTTTCCTTATCGTTATTGGTGGTGGCCATTTCCTGAGTGTCCATCTGCTCCTCTTCTTCTTCTTCCTCCTTCTCCTTCTCCTCCTCCTCTTCATGCTCCAACTCCATTAACTCATCTTCCACATCATTCTCCGATTCTTTTACATCTATTAATATAATCAACAAAACGGCACCATAACATCAATTAACAATAGACAAAAGTATCTCTAAAAAATAAAATGACATGGAATGAAGCACATTTTTTCATTTTCAACTATTTGTGAAAATTTCCTTTTTTCCCCAAAAGTATCTCTAGTTAGAGAAGAAATTATTTTCTATGAAACCCAAAATGCTTACCAGTTTTACTGTCTTTTATCTCAGCTGCTTGAAGTTGCTTCTCCATAGTCACGTTATCAAAGTGAAAAGCATCGAGCACAGTTACCAGTAAGCTATACAGAAAACACAATTAACAACCATTCACTATACTGTATTTCACAGGTTCTCTAAGTTACATATTTTCTTAAATGGGTTGTTTGAAATCAGATTTTTATTTTCCAGAAAGAACACATTTTATTTATCTTATACAACACTTTTGCACAAACATTACCGATATAAAAGTTTAACATAGCAGGCCAACACTGTTGTACAGCCCATCGATCACAGTTTTGGGGGTGCAAAATTGCACTTTTACAGGCCTCCCAATAGACTTTTCGGTGGTGTTTCCAAGCTATGCTGTGCTTCTATAAGCATCATTTAGATCCCTTTATTTAAAGCAACACTCTCTCAATACAGTGGCTGTGAGGACTGTTAATGTGGTCCAGATACTGGACCTCAGACAATAAAAATGCAGTTATAAATAAAGTAAACATATTCAGTTTTTTCTATGCATAAAGACAAAATGCTTACGATATCCATAGAGATAAAAAAAAAATTATACTTACACACAGACAGATATATATATATATATATATATAGACACACACGCAGATGTATATAGAGTTACCTCACATTTTTGTAAATATTGTATTATATCTTTTCATGGGACAACACTGAAGATATGACACTCTGTTACAATGTGAAGTAGTATGTGTGTATAACATGTGTATAACAGTGTACATTTGGTGTGCCCTCAAAATAAGGCTTAGTACATACCACATTTTTTGGGGAATGGATGACTATCTGGTGTTATGATCCACGAAAAAACGTATACGTTAATGCATCATTGTCTAATGTAGGTGGAACGTACATTGACATTGTGTAAGTTTTTACATTTCCCATCAAATATCCTTTAAATTTTGACAGATGGAACATGCAGGGTGCTGCACTTTTTCAAGCTGAAAAAAAACTTATACTAGTGTATGTGAACATGTTGTAAAAATTTGTATCAGTCATAAAAATTATAGTAAATAAAAAAAATGGATGTAAAATGTCAGCACCTAAACCCTATTGAGCATCTGTGGGGCATCTTCAAATAGAAGGTTGAAGAGCGCAAGGTCTCTAACATCCACCAAATCCGTGATGTCATCATGGAGGAGTGGAAGAGGATTCCAGTGGCTGCAACCTGTGAAGCTCTAGTGAAATCAATGCCCAAGAGAGTTAAGGCAGTGCTGGAAAATAATGGTGGCCACACACAATATTGACATTGTGGGCACAATTTGACCATTTTCACTTATGGTTGTACTCACTTTTGTTGCCAGCAGTTTAGACATTGATGGCTGTGTGTTGAATTATTTGAGGGAACACCAAATTTACACTGTTATTAAAAAACTGTACACTGACTTCTTTACATTGTATCATAGTTTCATATCTTCAGTGATGTCCCATGAAAAGATATAATTTAATATTTACTAAAATTTGGGGGGTGTACACACTTTTGTGACATACTTCATAAACACACACACATACACAAACATATGTATATGTATATATATATATATATATATATATATATATAAAAATATTTTGCACGTTTTATATTTTTTTATTTTGCCTTAACCTATTAAAACAATTATTTCTGCCAGGTCAACGTTAGGGAAGAATATATACCATACCTGACTCCCAATTTTTGATTGACTTTTCCCTTTTGGAGCACATGGATAAACTGTTTTAAGTTATACATGTATGAAGACCAGGTCAAGTGTTTACATACAGAGCCTATCATTTCCACTGAGGCATTGACCATATTCTCATGCTGAAAAACAAGAATACAAGGGTGACAGGTTTATATGACAAGCACAGTGGGATTATATTAAGGGCAAAAGCAGCTGTAAACTCAGGCCCAAGGATTCAATTGGACCCAAATGCCGTGCTGAACCTTAAGGGCATGTCCCCACAGCACGGGTTTTCGTCCGGTTTTTCAGCCGGTTTGCGGTTTTGCAGACCGCCTGAAAAACCGGCCGAAAATGTGCACAATTGTGCTCTATGCAAAACCTGTGCAGCAGTCCCCACTGCACAGGTTTTGCCGTCGGACGGTTTTGCCGCCGGCGGTCCGGCGGCAAAACATTGTAGAAGCACAATCTTCCGTCTGGTTTCCCGACAGAAGATGTGCTTCTCAATGGGAAGGGGGAGGGCTGTTCTCCGCTCATCGCGGAGAAAAGCCGTCCCCCCCACGGCCGCAAAACAGGACAAATACCGGCCGGCAAACCGGCCGGTATTTGTCCTGTGCCGTGTAAACGCGCCCTAAGGGGTCAGTATTATGTTTAGTTGGCAAAGGGTAGTAGAGCAGAGTCAAAAGACCTAGAGAGCAATCCTACATGATAAAACTGAAGGTACTATTTTTGGTTGTACAAATCTGTTAAAGTTTTGTCACAATTTCGATTTTCTTTCCTAACTAAAGACCAGATACTAAAACATTCTTTTTCTGAGTGTACTGACAATTCAGTATTGGAAATCTCTTCTATTTTGTCTTCCACCCTTAACAAGGCAAAGACAAAATACTGGTCGGATTATTCGACTGGTATTTGGTTGGCTTTTTGCACAAAAGGGGAACAGCTTTTGTCCGCAATTTGCGGATTCAGCCATCCACCTTCAAACTGAACTGTTCATGTTCTGCCCTGAAACTGGGCGGAAGAATGAACATGTCCTAAGTTTTTCGTTACGCCGACAGTGAACTACTGCGTGGATTTTCGATTTAAGTCTATGCAAAAGGTTGACAGTCTGTTTTCAAATCTGAAAACCGTCTGCAAATCCGACTGAAAACCCATGCTGTGGGGACGGACCCTTAGGGGCCGTTCACATGGCTTATTTCGCCGCGGATTGGCTCCGTACTGCGCGCCGGATTTGCGCTGCAGTACGGCGCCAATCCGGCACAGTAATTACGGTAATCCACAGTTCTCATAGAGAACTGTGGATTCCGTTGCTCCCGCGCGCTCAGCGAATCCGCCGGGCGGGGAGAAAGTCACCTGCACATTATCCAGGCGCAATACGCGCCGTGGATAATGTAAGTCTATGGGGCCGGCGGGCCGCGCCCCCGCCCCTTATTCAAGCCGGAATTGCGAGCGCAATCCGGCTCGCAATTCCGGCTTGAATAAGCCGTGTGAACCGGGGCTTAGTGTTCACCTTCTTGTTACTGCGGCCATAGGTTCATCTGTCCCAAAATGACACAAGTAAAAAAAAAAACAAAAAAAAAACGTGAAAATACATAGTTGATGGAGCTTAAAAAAGAAAACTATTATTGTTGTTGGGCTATAAATTACAAAAGACCACTTTATTTTAAACAATAGGTGGAATCCAACTGGCTGCCATGGGCAACTTCTCCACTGTGACAAATTCCGCCCTATGTGTCAACGACCGACTGAGCTTGTGAATTCAACATAAACACATAGTATATTTCTCACATGCATGTATAGGTAACATCAAACGGATTTTGGCATCACAAACACTGATGGCGTATTGAGAGGATATGCCAATGTCATAAAGGTGCAGTTTTCACCTCTGGGACCTGCACCAATCTCCAAAACGGGCACCCAAAACCCCCCATTCTGAATGGAGAAGTGGCCACGCTTGCGTGGTCACTCTCCATTTGTCGCAATGGGAGTTCCGAGTATAGTCAAATGCAACCATTCAGCTGTACTTGGAACTCCTATTGAAAAGAATCAAGAGTGACTGTACCCACTTCTCTATTTAGAATGGGAGTTTCGGGGGCCCGATCTGGAGATAAGCTCAGGTCCCATTCGTCGGACCCGCACCTACTGATATGCCATCAATATATGCAATAGCAAAACCCCTTTAAAGGGGTGTTCCCAAGAAGGAACATACGCTTGTAGCTAGTTTCAAGGTGTGTAATTATGAGGAGGGCGAGGCTTGCGGCTATCCTCTTCATTCCTTTTTATGGACGTCCCAAATATAGCCGAACCCACTCACTCGACTATA
Organism: Phyllomedusa bahiana; assembly: GCA_025379985.1. Lineage (NCBI taxonomy): Eukaryota > Metazoa > Chordata > Amphibia > Anura > Hylidae > Phyllomedusa > Phyllomedusa bahiana. The sequence goes on along the minus strand of JAODAL010002273.1, from coordinate 125,050 downwards.
TTTGAATTTCCCATAGAAGTGAATGGGTAGGACAGCCGCAAACGCCTCATTCTCATAAAACTGTCGACTTATAGCTAGCCACCAGATGAACAGTGAAGCGGATGTTCAACTTATTCAGTTTCTGCAGTATGCCCTACTAGTCCAACTTAACTACATTTAATTTAATTAGGATAGATCCATGATTAGTAACAGCAGGCTAGCTACAATGACTAAATCCTTTATTTAAGACAATAACTGCTGCAAATTCTTCTCACTACACATCTACCTGTTCCCACTGGCCACTGTATACACTGATCAGCTATAACATTAAAACCACTGAAAAGAGAAGCAAATGCCATTGATTATTTGGTTACAATGGGCTGGGATAGATCAGGCTGCAAGTAAAAGGTACGCTAGCGACAAGGTGCCCAAGGCTTAGCAAAGACTATATTATCTGGTTGACTCACAAAGAAGAGCTACTGATGCACACATCACTGAAAATGGCATGTGATAGAAAAGTGTCTAAATCTAAATTTGTAAATTTCCCCTTATCTCAATTTAATCTACAATCTGTGAGATGACTGGTAAAACAAGTGACATCCAAAGTGGCCCCATCGTCCACCTTACGGATTAACTTTAAACATGTAGGCAAGGTAAATAAAGACTATTACAAATTACATTGCTGTTCTGATTTTGCACATTTTCAGAGTTAGAGCAGTTCTTATTTACTATTTGATTATAGAAGGTTTGCTAGGCCACTGACCATCTTTCTCTGCTCTAGCAGCCCTAGCTGGGATGGTGATGTGACTCCCTGCTGTGTCTTATCAGCAGCATAGGAGCTTGAATATCTTTCTTACTGATAAACTTACCCTTTAGAATGCTGTAGTTTCTGTGCCCTGCTATTAAAACCCCTATATCGCCAATGTCCCTCTAACAGGTTCAGATAGGAACAGCAGAGCTGAAATATCAGTCACTGCTGTAGAAGCCACCACAGCCTGAACAGTAAGCGGGAGCTGGAGGTTGGATGTGAAGACAAGGCTCTGTGAAACAGCCAGATTGGAAACCCCCTTTAAAAAGGGTTTTAGTGAACTGGCATTAAGTGTGAAAACCCCCCCACATTTTGATAACATTAAAATAGTACAATAAGTTACAATTAATGGAACCTCAAAAGGAGAGAAAAATAACTACCAGGTACAAAGAGAAGATTTTGGGCATAAGAGTAATTTACTAAAGATAATACTACAGAATCTTAATAAGCATCTTCCACTCAAACAATTGAATAAACATAGGTCATAAAAAGGCAGCAGGTTTTGGAGTAGAAAATAAAACAATAACCTAAGTCAAGACATACTACAACAAAGAAAAAGGATCAATAATTAGTACATACCTTATGCATTTTCTCATCAAATATAGTGGTGGTTGCATACGGCAGTATGTAATTTTGCAGGGATTTGGAGGATAGCTCTACATTTTGTTCCATTAAATTTTTGGCTAGTTTTCTCAATGCCCTTGCTCGCCTGTGGATCTATAAAAACACACAGTACTTGTAAGTTACAAGGAGGTTCGGACAGTTTCCACAAATAGCTGGGAGAAAATTTAGACTATAAACACTACAGATACCTGGATATGTTTCATATTCTCAAAGAAGTCCATTTCTGGATCATGGCAATCAGTAAGCTGAACCAAGTTGGAGAACTCTGGACACTTAGGAAATGTTCGGATCAAATTAGACAGCAAAGTAGTGTAATCTTGCTGAACAGTCTGTTAAAAGAAAAGGGTTATTAAGATTGTGTTCACAACACCCAATCATGAAAGTGGTGTAAAGCAGGGCTGTGGAGTCGGCAAGCCAAAGCCCCGACTCCGATTCCTCAATTTCCCAAACCTCCGGCTCCTGACTCCCTCATACACGGCGCATGTTTAAGTGATAACTTTACTGTAGTAAAGTGGTCCCATCAGGCTGTTTATCACCTTATGATACAATAATCAAGCTATTTAGGTAGAACAGACACTGACAAGCAAAAGGATAACAATGTTTTGATCTTTTGAACACTTGTGGGAAGAATTGAAGAAAAAGCTGTATTTGTATCCAAGTCCAGTCTGCACCAAGAGACCTGGGATCAGATTTTAGTCAAGACCTGCTTGAATCTGATTCAGAGCCCAGAAGGATTCAGGCTGTATTGAAAACCAAAAGGTGGATTTCCCAAATACTAACAAAATAATAAAAATTTACATTTTGATTTTTAGGAGCAAAACAGTAACAATTCAGTTACAGGAAAGAATCTGCAGAACTAAGCAGATGCTAAATACTTGGAAGTCAAATATCTCTATAAGATAGGCAAGATGACTGTATATAAAATTACAGTAGCCTCGTGTACAAAGCTGGAGTGTATGATGAGATATGGAGCCTGAAAGTCACAAGTTCAAAACAATGTTACCATTTTGCTTGTCAGTGTAAAATATATTTTACTGGATATGACTTTAGAACATAAAAAAATTGTAAATATGCAAAACACTGCAGGAACATTTGTGGAGTCTCTGAATTTGTTATGAGAAATAATATTGCCTCCATCAGATCCTGCATATATGACCTCACATCTGATCTCATTGTTTCCAGCCTAGAGAACGGCCTCTCTACACTAACTTGGGTTCGGGGGCAACATCTCTACCAATGTCAGGGTATAAAGGAATTGCCTCAGCCACAGTCAGTTTTGATGAATGGTTGAACTCTTCTACTTCTTTGAAAGCAGGTGACAAATTTTGCTGAAATCTGTTTGCCATGGGAGCGGAATCTTTTCCCATGGGGCAGTGCTTTGCCTGCTCCATGGCATCACTTACACTCCTCATGTGATGAGGCTGGAAATATGGGAGCAGTCACACTGGCCGGACCCAATTCCTCTTGCTCTTTGCACTGCATCGAACTAACTGGACCAACTTATTATATATTTTGGGAGTCGAAATCGGTCCCTTTTATGACGACTCCGACTCCTGCAAAATAGACACTGACTCCGACTCCAAGACTCCGACTCAACAGCCCTGGTGTAAAGTCCGCATATTTAGTATTGTTATACATGGTAGAGAGCAGGGATTATTTTTGTGACTCATAAAAGGAAAAAGAAAATGCATTTTTGCTTCTAAGTAAGCTCCGGTTCACAACTGCTTCTGAGGTTCTGTTTAGACCTCCATTGCAGAGGCGCACCCCTTTACATGATTAACACCCATGGTGCCTGATAGACCTAATGTTTCTCATCATTTTGTGTGTTCCTCTTAAAGTTTCATGAATAAATTGACAACACTAGCAAAACTGAACAACAGTGAGTGCTAAAATTTGATTTGTAAAAGGGGTGTATTCCTACAGAGTTTGACCGCAGAGTTTTAAGAAAAGATGGTCCAGAACCATTACTTCATAAGGAATAGAAATATAAACTAAAATAGAGGAGACAAATCCAGGAGAGCTGACAGGTTCTCCTTAAAGCAGGCATCCTCAAACTGCGGCCATCCAGCTGTTGGGAAACTACAACTCCCATCATGCATTTATATAATCTATAACAGTGGGAATGATGGAAGATGTAGTTTCCCAACAGCTGGAGGGCCGCAGGTTGAGGATGCCTGCCCTAAAGCAATAACGTATTCGGTGGCCTAGAGATCTCCATTGACCTTGTCAGTGTACTACAATAGCGCATGTTTAATTAAATAATCATTATTCTATTTACACACGTATAGTTTATACGTATTACCATAAGTTTGTCAATACATACCTCAACCTTACTTTTGAGGCCAACCTTCACGCTCTCAAGAAGAGTTTGATGAATGATCTCCCGGAACTCTTTCTCTGTGTGCTTTACTGACGCCAGGTGCTTCATAATACCGGTAAGGAGAAGGACTGCATTGTCACTCAAAGACATATCTCCAAGCTGAAACGCAAAACACGTTACATCATTATTACAATTGAAAGTTTAACATGAAAACAAAGTAAACAATGTTTTTCTGAAATGGAACTGGTATAAAATCTACCCACAAAGAAGGCCAGATTTAGTCATGTGATTACTATCCACATGTTAATTCACATCACTAAGCTTTGGTATACCTATGCGTCGGAGGTTCCCTTTGGAACCTCCAGCACATGTTCCATTAGGAATGACGGAAAACATAGCCCAGCAAGCTTCACTCTTTTTATTTCCCATCTACACAACAGACACAACGGAGACCTGACAGACTCATTGTACTCAATAGGGTTCGTCAGGCGCTGTTGGTGTCAGTTTTGAAACAGCTCCGTCGGTGGCCATTTTCACCTCTGCAACAGAGGCTCCGACCGGAACCTCCGACGCAAAAGGGAACCAAGCCTAACTACAGCCCTTAAGAGGTAAAGAAAGATTTACCTGAATTGTGTAGAAACAGTTGTACATAAGTGGAAGAATGTAGTTCAGATCTACAGATTTCATCTCATTAATGAAGGACCGTGCTTCTTGGAATGCTACTAATCTGACGTCAAAGTGGATTTCATCCAAATGTCTCTGGTCAAATGCATTCAACTGTGTAAAAAAATATAAATATATACAAGTAAGTTCAAGCCAAGAATTATCATTAAATGGAAAAAAAAGAAAAGTTGTTAAATTTCTACAAACCTTGACAGCAACATCAGTGATATAGTGTAACTCAGGAACGAGTTCAGAAAGGACCTGAAACAAAAATGTAACATAAGCTACTAAACACTGAGTAAAGAGGTTTATGGGCAGAAACCACAACACTATATTCGTACTGTACCTGAAAAGTAGTGCAAAGGGTCTGCCGGGATAACTTATTCTGAACTATAGCAAATAATTTGGCTAGCGGCTTTAAGAAACTTGTTGGTTTTGCACAATGTCTTAGCAAGTTCTTCACAGTCTCCAGTATGTCCACTTCTGTGTCCTAATTGGAAAATAACCGGATTTGTTACGCTGTACACAACTCAAACATTTTTGAACTCCTTCTCCAAGTAAACTTTTGAGCTACAGTTTTTAGATTAGCCATAAATGTGGTAGTATACATCTTGAATCATTGCCTTGACTGCTAAACATTCAGCTCCTAGATTACGTGAATTACAATTAATCTCATTCACTTCGAGCAGTTTAGAAAAATTTACAAACAGCACTAAAGTCTCAGTCATTTTGCTTTCCATATAGTCATTTGCACACAAATATGGTAACAGTTTTTAATATAGTTTATATGTTAACAGAGTTGACTAGCATATTGCATATACATATTAGGTATAGAAAATCTTATCACTCACCTGAGACAGTTTACTTTTATTCAAATGGGATATAAGCAGCCCTACGAGTAGACTACTCTGCTCTTGGTCTTGGATAAATTTACTAATCCTATGGGTTAAAGACAAACAAAATTGTTAAAATAAGGTTTTACCATCTATGCATAGGTGCACATGATTTACCTGAAGGACGGACTCTACACAAAAGTGAAAAGAGCCATTGCAAAGAGTGACTTCTACTCTGGAGTATTTTACATCATCTGGACACCATTTAACAATACATTTCAGCTGAAAATGATTTTTGACCTTTATTAAGATGATTCATGAAAACAAAGCAAGCCACCAGCTGAGTGGTGTCAATGTTCAAAGAATACTGAAGGTAGAACGGCTGTATTTACCCCCAACATTTCTGTGGAAATTACAGTTACTGTCAAAAAAATTCATGAAATTCATGGAGGAATTGTCACTTTTTAAGGTAAGTATTGCTTTTTATCTCTTTTTTTTTTATAATATAAAATTGAATCCCAGTCCAAGACAAAAAAATAAGCATATAATTTACTTTTTTAAATTGTTTTTGCTTGGTGAGTATACAGGCTGTTACATTAAAATTGCAGCAATTTTTGGTGACAATTTGTTTGTTCTTCTATTCCTGACTACCAAGAGCCATAGGCTTTTTCACATTTCAAGTGACATAGCCATAAGTGGCCTACTTTTTGCAGGACAAGCAGTATTTTTTTAATAGCATAATTTAATATACCATATGACATACTGGGAAACAAACAAAAAAATAAAATAAAAATAAATTATTTGATGGGTGAAAAAGGGAAAAAAAACAACAACTATGTTACTGTTTTTTGGGGGGTTTCGTGTTTATCATGTAGTAAAAAGGACATGTAATCTTTATTCTAGGGTAAGTATAATCCTGATTATACTAAATTTCTATAGTTTTCATTGCGTGTTACTATTTTAGAGAAAAGAGAAAAAATATGTACATATTTCTAAATTTTAAACAGTATTCTGAAACCCAAAATCTTTTTATTTTGCTGTCTAAGGACCTTGGTGAGGATATTTTTGGTAGGCTTGAAGAGTACCTATCACCTTCAGAGAAACCTCATGAAGTAACAGAAGACTAAAATACAAACACTTTCTCAAACATGCTTTATATGGAAAATCAAAGCATTTCACCCCAATAAAGTTTTTTAAAAAGCGCTGGCCCTTTAAAACAGCTCTGAAGTCAGGCCAAGTCGGCACCTGACAGCTTGATGGATGATAATGTTGACAGTTGTATCAAATCTCCTGCTTCTGAGCTGGGAGAGTCCACTGTGAAGGAGGAGCCTGTAAGTCTACATCATGTGCACACCAGCAGCAGTGTATAAAAATGCCTGTGTTCTATGGAGGAGGAGGCTGAAGCAACAAGTAAACTCTGTCTCAGTGTGCTGTGCCTGCTGTACTGTAGGTAGTGAGAGACTCATATCAACCTGTACAAGTAGCTATGCCCTCAGCTCCCCCTGTACAGTTGGTAACTTTCAAACAATGCTAAGGATCTCTTGAGTTACAAAGGGACAGTAAAATCTGTCCCCCTGTAATACTGAGGGAAATCCCCTGCATTGCTAATGACATGTATTTGAGAAAAGTCTTATAATTTCATCTACTATCATTTTTTGTGTGTTTGTGTGGAGGTGATAGGTACTCTTTAAGTTAAATTTGTTTTTAAGGTTTCTTTCTAAAAGTTGCCCCCCCCCCACCAATCTGAACAACCCCTTTAATTTATATAGTGCTCACAACATGATAGTGCAGTGTCAATTATATACCGATAACATTCAAGGCCATCCTGGCAATTTAGCACTTTATTGCATACTGTAGACACTTTTGCGTAAATAGGTTATACAGGATTGGAAAAAAAAAAAAAAGAATCAGATCTTCTTTTCTAGCCCTAAGAACCCCTATGCAAGTGCCTCTTGTCTGTGCTGGTGATGTGTATTATTGTTACAAGCACCTGTCTTGATATTGACACTACTGGATCTCCAAAACAGGGAGGAAATCCATCTTTGTGTTACCTATAAGTTTTGAGACCAATCCCTTTAAAAGTCCAGTACATGCTACAGGCACCATGTTTTAAAGCAAAACGAGCTTTTAAATCTCTGTTCCTTCTGGGCTTAGGGATCCAGTAGGTGGGTGGTCTTACGTAATGATTGACAGCTATCTATGTATGTACATTTATATATGAAATGAAGTCAGTCAACAAGTAGCACCTCCCACTGGACTCCTAAGCTGAGAATGAGGAGAGGTGTTTAACTGGAACCTTTCCTTCAATCATGTATAATCAATCTGCTCAGCTCCTCCTGTTCTATAACATGTTGCCCAGACTGGAATGCATTTTCAATGTAATGGGTCCACATTAGGCAGCAGCCTGAATATATCAGAGTCAATACTCTATAAGTTCTTGGGAATATTTCATTACATTGTCCAAAAATGTACTTACTTTGAAAGGATGCTGAGCTCCTTGCTGACTTGTCCACTAAATCTCTTTCTTTTCATTTTTTCCGTTTTCTGCATGCTCTTACAGAGATACTGGAGGATCACAGGCACATGGGGTAAGATCAGCTTCAGTCCGAAAGTTAGGCTCTCTATTTCAACAAAGAATCCACACATTATGAAGGAGGCCACCACCAAGCGTGCATAGTCAATGAGAGGGCTTTACCAATTTCTTGCTTACCATCACTGATGTTGGCCGCATCATAAACAACACAGTCATTCACAACCAGAGGTGAGCCACTTTCATCTTCTTCAAAATCCGGGGTTTTCAGCAGATTACTAGTTATATCTATAACGATACCCGCTACGGTATCTGACAAGTTCGTCGATAATAGAGCAAATGTATTCCGTAGTAAATCAAACTCTGGATGTCCAGGCTTCTGTTTAGCAAGTAAGGGAAAATACCTGCAGAAAAATACAAAGAGACATAACATTACATACACAAATTAAGGTTAAGGCCACACAGCATAGAACAAAAACCGTCACAAAGCCGATGGCTTTTTGTCCGATGCAGGACCGCGTTTTTTTGTCACGTTTTACGCAAAAACTGCGGTGGGTTTTAGCTTTTGCTCCATCAGCCGTACAATTGAATATACGGAAAACTGACGAAAATACGACAGGTGCTGGCGGAGTTTACAACATGTTCCTAAAACTGCTGTTGCCAGAAAACGAGCTGAAAAAAATAAAACGACCTGTGTAGTTTACAGGTCGTTTTTTCTATTAAAGGGGTTGTCTCACTACATTGATTCATCTCACCTCAGTCCTGTTTTCCTGGCTTCATTTTGAATTCAGGGGCGCGTTTACTGGCTTCCACTAGGCTGCAGTAGAAGCCAGGTCTGTAGCTATAGCAACCAGTGCTGGCAGCCTATCATGAGAGATCGAACAGGTCTGTAGCTATAGTGACCTGAGGAGCTGGTGCAGCCAATACAAGAGGGGATATCTCAGAGAGGGTAGGCTATTGTTAATGGACACATATTGCAAAGTGACTTGTTTTTGCAAGATCTTTAACATAAAAAGCAATCATTGTAGCAAGACAACCCCTTTAAGGTCTGCGGGCATGCAAACCGTTTTCGTGTGCTGTGTAGGCATAGCCTAAGGCACACCTCATGTTTTATTTAGCGCTTCAGTTTATTCTTGTTTGTTTACCACTGGACCTTGTTACTTAAACTTTTTTTTTTACATTTATAGACATTGGGCCTTATTGTATGAAAATTGTCTAGCCGTAAGACTGTCTTTGTTGCCCATAGCAACCAATCAGAGCTCAGCTTTCATTTCATGTAGTGCTCTGAAAAAATAAAAGTCGAGCTCTGATTGGTTGCTATGGGCAACAAGGTCTTACTGTTAGACAGTTTTCATACATAAGGCCCACAATGTATTATTTAGAGTGTTAAAAAGCGTATACATGGCGTGTACTTCAAAAAGTTAAGATACTACTGACAGGCCATATTCACATACAATCATGTTGCTTTTCTCCCAACAGAGTAAATTACCACAGTTGAAATGTACCACGCCAAGAGACAAATTACACGTAAAAATATTAACTAGCCTTTTATGCTGAAGTACAGCACTAAACACACTTGTAAGAATACTTTCATGAAATCAGATCTAAGAAAACACCCTTTAAACAATTTCCCTTCTAATTTTTACCTGCAAGGGTAGTAAAAGAGCACACGTGCTTCCATGTGTTTTTGATAAAGTCTGTGATGCTGTAATTGGGTGGCTCTCTGCATCACGGCCATGGCCCCCCATTCAATGCTGATTTTTTTTAAAGATATTTACATGTTCCTAATACATAAATAGGTTTGGAGCCAACTGGATCAGAACAACACAATACAAACATTTCTTTTTGGGGGGGGGGACTCAACACTATAAATTTTAATGGATGTGAGAAGAGTACAACACGAATAATGCTAAGGAGCACTGGATCCCAGACTCTTAATTTGTTCAGCCCTAATTTATATAAGATTTACTAAAGGCAATAAAGGGGAACTACAATCAAAATTTTACTTTTAACATTTTGGCGTGCAATATGTGGCTATTTTATGAATTTTTTTTTCTTATATATTTTTTTAAAAAGTTCCACTTTGTACATTAATTTCTGGCTTGTCTTCCCCTCTGTGAGCTCCGATAGCACAGCAGTGAGAGGATTGCTTGAAGGTTCTTCTTCCGGGCCAAAAATGGACTTAAAGGTGTGTTATCAGTAGGACCTGATACGTTTGAAGAAAGGTGGAACGCTCTAGTGCAAAACAAGGTTACTCCATTATCCTTTCATGTATGGCTCTGGTTCTGCCTTTTGGTTTGGTTTAGTCTAATCTAATCTATCCCTGTCCAGAGAACAATAGAGCATGTATTCTCTCAGTACCTACTATTTGTAATGAGATAAGCAGCACCAACAGTAAAGTGAGATAAGTCTGCACAGCCATTTAGGAGTTTTATCTCTTTACTAATCACAGCTAGAAAAGGACAAGATTTTAAAAGTAATTTTTATATGAATAGGACTGCAGAAATTATAATAATAATAATAATAATAATAATAATAATAATAATAATAATAATAAAATACTGCCAACAATTCTAAAAAAAATGTTTGCCAGGAACAATGGATTTAACAAAAATGCTCCTTTCTGATGGTACATATCTGGTAAAAGCTGTCTCAGGATAGACAATCGTGGCATATCAGTAGGAGATGCCACCAATGTCAAAGGAACTCCAACACCGGCATACTGAAAGGAAAGTCCTGTGAAACCTCACCATCATACAGTCTTTTCTGGCTCACAGTGTTCTGATTCTCACCAATCAGGCATATCCAATTAATATGTCACCAAAGTCTGACCTGAGACAGCCCCTTAGTACAATAACTTTTATAGAGAAAGCAGATTCCATCAATGTATTGCTACCATTTCTGGGTGAAAATGTATTACCTGGAAGACTGACTCCAAACATGAATCAGTTTTAGAACAAAAGAAGGACTAAGAGGACTTTCCAATGCAAGTTTGCAGATCTGTAATACACAAAAACAGAATTCAAATTAGGCCTCATTAAATACTTGAAATATATAAATCCAATCTCAGTTATGCCATGTTTTAAAGTGAAAATTACCTGAGGCCAAACAACAGCTAAAAAGACAGCATCGATTTCCTCAGCGGAGAAGGGGTAGGTTTCAAAATCAATGAAAAATTCTACTATGCGTTTCATTGCGAAACGCCTCAATTTTTTTAGTAGATTAATACACCCAAGTCGTACCTAGAAAAAAGAAAAAAGAAAACTCTTAAATGGAATTCACATTTCCGGTTTTGTTACACCTGTAACAAAAAAATGTTCCATTTATGTTACTCCATGTGCTAAACAAATCCTGATCGCACCCATAGGTAGTCTAAACACCGAAGGGTGCTTTCACACAGTGCGTTTTTATTTTTGCAGAAATGCACAGCAATAGTCACGGTGTATTTCTGCAAAAAATGCACCAAAACCGCACTGTGTGAAAGCATCCTAAGGTGCCGCAAATCTAGTTAGCCTCAGCTGAGATCATTAACTGGAGTGGGAGCCCAGCAATCTCCTGGTTGTCATCAAATAAAGTGGATGTTTAATAGTGCACACTAAACAACAGGGCTACACTTTTCATGGATTAAACAGATCTTACAATTAAGGAGTTTTGACTGCAGCTAAGTATCATTTCATTTATTAAAAGAATTGTGCTACAAATAAATGTTATTCCATGAAATGCAAGTTTTAAAAAAATAAGTCTTGTGTCTAGAAATTGCTGTTACATACTTGTAATTTGCCCTCCGTAATAGATTGATTTTTTGGTAATCAAAGAATGACTGCAAGCACAACAGAATATAATAAAATAAGGTTTACTACCCCCAACACACAACTGACAATTCAGGGCTGTTTTGATATGAATATAATTGTGAACAGTGTTATAACAGTTATTAAGTCATCCAAGCATACACAGACTTCAAGGGAATGTGTTATCAAAAAATGACTAATTGTTTAAGTCCCATTTTTATGTTAAAAACATTTTGTAGGAATTTTTGGTGGTTGTTTTTTTTTTTTTTTTTTATTTTTTATATAACTTTCAAATTTTTTAATAATTCTTAAAGTCCTGCACTTTTCCTTTTGGCCAAATAGGCCTTGTTTTCACTGCTTTAAAAAGCAGGCGAGGAAAAATTTCGTAGCTTCAGCCAAAAGGAGCCTTAAATGAATCGCCCATTTTTCTTAGGGGGGTTTTTATCAGTTTTTTGATGGGAAGAATTTTAATGGTTTTCAGGGAGGTAAAGGGGTGAATGTGACTACCCCTTTGTGATGGTGGATCCTGGGTTATTATTCCATGGTGTCCCTTTCGTTTGACTCCTTTCAGTTGACTCAGTGGGTCAAAAGAAAATTGAGGTTTGTTAAAAACCAACAGGGGCGCTGTGGGCTTCTCACCCCTTTCCCCCAAAATCCCTTGTGATTGAATGAAGTAGGGGGCAAAAAAAGGCAAAACAAAAACTCTAAAAAGCCGTTTTTGGGGTGCTCCCCTTAAAGGAGAGATTTCCCTTCCTGGCCCCCGACCCTCCCAACGGGGCCAGCCAGTATCTTCTCTCTCTGCATGAGAGGGAAAAAAATCCCAAAAAACAGCTTTTGTCTTTGAATGGAGATCTGGCTTGGCTAAAAACCTTTTTGCTTTTCGGGGACTCGGTGGGTAAAAAGCAAATGAGGATTTGTTACAACAAAAAGAGGGCATTGGGGCTTTTCAGCCCTTTTCCCATAATCCCTTGTGTATGCAGATGAAAGTAGAGGACGAAAAGGCAAAAAAAAAAACTCTACAAGCCGTTTTTTGGGTTTTGCTCTCTTAAGGAGAGATCTTCCCTTTGGCTACCCCGAGCCTCCCACACACCCACCCAGTTCTTCTTATCTGCATGAAGGGGGACAAAAAATCCGAAACGGTTGTCTGTAGTGAGAGATCTGGTTTGGGCAAAAAAAATTCCTTTTTGCTTTCTAAAGACTCGGGGGGTCAAAAGCAAATTGGGTTTGTTCAACCAAAAGAGGGCGTGGGGCTTCTCAGCCCCTTTCCCATAATGCCTTGTGATGTGTTAATAATGAGCAGACAACTGAGAATCTCTCTCTCTCTACAGAACAGGAAGTGTCAGACAATTATTACAAAAGTTAATTAGGCTGTGCCCATCTAAAATATATTTTGAAAAAACGTAAGCATAGGTGCACACGGGAAAAGGCAATAGCATACATTAATACAAAAATCAGTGGCACACTAAAAAACTAAGTGAAATTAAAGGTTTATAGGATATTGGAATGCATTACTGCTAGGAAAATATGAAAAACCTGGGACTCTTAGTTTACATTTTTTAAATAAAAGATTGTATTAAGCTCACCCCCCCAATAGCATCAAGGGATCCCAGTACGGGTGAGTCCCAAACCCACTAACATGTTACCTCACTAGGAGTCCGTTCAGACTACAACTTCTCAGGGAGTGGCAGGAACTTGCAATTGAACTATCCTGCACTGGTTTAAAAGAGGCGGCAGAGTGCAGCAAGCCAATGAGATTGCCATTTCTCAAATAGTCTACAAAAGTTAATTAGGCTAATTCCTATATACCTTGATGTTTCACTTAGTTTTTAGTGTGCCACTGATTTTTGTATTAGATATATGCTATTGCCTTTTCAGTGTGCACCTATGCTTACGTTTTTCAAAATATATTTTAGATGTGCACAGCCTAATTAACTTTTGTAGTCTATTTGAGAAATGGCAAATCATTGGCTTGCTGCACTCTGCCGCCTTTTTAAAACCAGTGCAGGATAGTACAATTGCAAGTTCCTGCCACTCCCTGAGAAGTTTTAGTCTGAACGGACTCCTAGTGAGGTAACATTTTAGTGGTTAGGGACTCACCTGTACTGGGATCCCCCTTGATGCTTTTGGGGAGGTGGGGCTTAATACAATCTTTGATCAAAAATTTGTAAAACTAAGAGTCCCGGGTTTTTCATATTTTCCTTAGCAGTAATGCATTTCCAATATTCCTATATACCTTGATGTTTCACTTAGTTTTTAGTGTGTCACTGATTTCTGTATTAGATGTCAGACTATTATTAGGCTTAGTGGCCAAAGTGAAAACTGCAGGACTTAAGAATTAATAAAATTATTGAAAGTGATATGAAAAATGAAAAAGAAATACAGTATAACCAAAAATTCTTAATTTTTTTTAAACATAAAAACGTGAGTTAAACAATAACTAATTTTTCAGTAAGCCAGCTTGGGGAAGATATATATCCCCCACATACAATAAATCGCCTTTAAAATATATTATACATTTAGAAGCTCCACAAATCCTCATGGATATCTGAAGAGAAAACTACTGGGAGCCTAGCTGTTTCAAAGTGCGAGCATGGCTGTTTGTGAGCTGTGTGAAGGGGAACGATACATAATATATTTGCAGTATAGAAAATGTTTACGTCCAAAACTTAACAGCCAGTTGTTGCCACATAATAGAAAAACTATAAGAGCTATTGGAAACAAAATTATATGATTCTCTCTTTCAAATCCAATTGGTACCCTATTAAAAAAATGTCCATGCAATCTTTACAAACGGTCCTAAAGTTTATTTTAGATTACTATTATCCTGGCTCAGTCCAACTCTAAATCCAGCTTATTAGAGCTGTTGATGGCCTGACAATATCTTATATGATCAGGATAAGGGGCCTAAACTAGTGGCTTAGTTAAAGAGCATTGCCTGGGCACACAGTTAAACTGTCTCAAAAAATTTAAGGTTCAGCTCTTGGATGAATGTATTTTATGGATTAGGAGGCATTGCTGGTAATATTTTGCTAAACAATAGGGGGTAACCATGACACTTGCACTTTCTGGCACAAATTAGACTAGATTCTTAGCTGTAGTACCAGAGCCATATAAACCTATGTTAAAAAAGATATGTTCATCACACACTGCAAATCAGCCTCATCCATCCTGAAATTGGAAATGGGCAGCACAAGAGAGGATCACCATTGTAAGACGAAAACTTTAGATGATAGCTATGAAAACTAGGCAAGTGGGAACTTGCCAAGTCTGATAATTTAGAGAAGAAATTTAAACAAAATAATTTGCAGATTCTTGTGATGCCTAAGAAAATGGAAGGTGCTAATACTATCTCCACTGAATATTATGAAAAGTAGTTTCATTTTTTTTGTCACGGACACTTTAAAGCATACCTCCAATATAAAACCATGGTTCATAAAATAAGAGTAGAACCAAAAATAAGAAACTTTGTAAAATTTCCTAGGCAAGAAAAAATGCTTTCATCTTCAGTTATCAGCCTTCTTTTCTTCCCACCTACTGCTTTCTTTTCTGCTCACTTAGCCATTTATCACTGACAGAATCTATCTTGTGGAGGAGTCAGGAACCAGCTTCACTGAGGGATCAGGCTACAGCTGCCCAAAGACCTCAACTGAGAAGGGAGGGGTTAGGCAGAGATACACAAAGATGGTGTGGGCTTTATAGTGATTGTCCTAATGCTGGACTCACAGCTACCCTGCCACTAACTTCTGTCTAATGTCCTCCATGCTACCGTTTTTGTGCAAGAGAATCTCCGGCTTTCACTTTCATTACCTGCCTATCCCCCCTCCACAGACTTTTAAGGGCCGCTGTAACCTGAGCTCTCAGTGAAGCAAGAACGCCATCTTTGCAAGACTGATTCTCTTAGTGATTTTTGAGTGAACAGCTCAGAATGTGTGTGTTTTTAAAGAATTAAGCATTTTCTTCTAATAAGATATATCACAAAGTTTCTTATTTTTGATAGCTTTTGCTAAAATGGGAAAATATCTTAGTTGTACAATGCAACTGTAATAAATCCTTTCACATCAGGGAATAGTTTGTCTGCTAAATGTACTAAAATTAAACTATAGAGGCTTGGCTGATAGTACTAAGAGGTAGGCGGTCTTGGACATTTCACTCCTGAAACATATGTCAATATTCATGATAATATTTAACATAGTCTTCCCTTTATGGAACTGATCTTGCATTGAGGAATTCTTTAAATCCTGAATTTAATGTCCAATGTAACATAGTTGATTAGAAACCTGTCAGATTGCTTACAAATAGGTGTTACTTTTAATATTTCAGGGACAAATAGCCTATCTCTGTGGTATTGAGTTCCTATGAGTTACATGGATATCATGGTGACACAGTTAAAAAGTACCTAGAACATTGTTTAAAATGTGCTCTACTTCTATGCCTTCTGTGTAGAGATCCAGAACTAACCAAGTTCTCAGAGTTTTGTGCAATAATTTTGAAGTGGTAACAATAAGGAAATTAGCTCTGGCACCCCGTAGTAGGAATAAAGTGGTTTTAATGAAACAACAGGTTTCTTCAGGTTTAAGTGGTACATGCACAAAACGCATTATTTCAATAAAACCACTTTATTTCCTGTACGGGGTGCCAGTGCTAACTCCTTAGGCTATGTTCACACAGCAATAATTGTGGGACGTATTTCGCCCGCAATTACGCCGTGTGCTCGGGAGCAGTGGGGGTTGCAGCCCGCCGGCCCCATAGACATCCTTTATTCACGGCACGTAGACGCCGTGAATAATTGACATGTCGCTTATCGCCCCGCATTGTGCGAGCGGGGAGAGGAGACGTAATCCATAGTTCTCTATGAGAACTGTGGATTACCGTAATGACTGGGACAAATCTCGCCCCATATTTAGCGCAGTAGGGCACGAAATACAGGGCGAGATACGTCCCATATTAAGCCGTGTGAACATAGCCTTACCATTACAATTTCAGAACCTGTTGCATCAAACTCTGTGAACTTGGTTAGTTCTTGAACTCTACATTGAATATCTATTCTCCCCTGCACTTCCCTGGAGAACAGCCGACAGTAACTTTGAGCAGCGGACGCCGACAGAACTACCTCACAAGTCCGGTTCCCATTCATTCTAAGTTTTTGGAGGGCTGTGCCTTCCAGGTTGCACAACTCGATAAAGTTAGTACATTTTAATATAGCTCAGCTATACCAGGAACTCCCATTAAAATGAATAGAGAGAGCAGCCTTTGCATGGCTTCCTCTCTGATCTGTATAGAGGAATTTAGGGACTTGTCAAAAAAGGCGTGAGTCCCATAAGTGAGGCCCACACATTTATGGCATATCATTTCAATATGCAATCAATGTCTGAGATGGGGAAACTGTTTTAAGCTTTAGAGGTGTTTAACCTTTCAAAGGTTTTAACAGCTCAGCTGCCCCTCTGTAAATAAGTTTCTATTCAGAGGTCAAAATCACAGTAGCAAAGTTTAGAAATTTTCAGTACCTAGAACTTCAGGTCAGTAAAGGAAGTGCCCTAAGACAAGTGGAAATTTAACCAAATCATCTTTTTCTGATCTAGCCTTAGAAAGTTCCATAATCATTACCCAGATTTACGCCTGTGGTATTTAACTTATTGAACTTTTAACACCTTGCTGTCTAATGAAGCGATAAATGAACTCCACAAATGACTGCCTGGCATACAAAGCACATATCTGCGAGTTACTGAAACTGAAAACCTGCTGTAAAAACAAAGTTAAACAATTTTGAATATGGACATTACATGCTGTTCAATGTAAGGCTGTTTATAATAATGTTTAAAAAGTTCTGTGAACAAGTAACATGTAGTTTTAATTGAAGTGATTACTCGGTTAAAAAAAACAATTCTAACCAAATCCTACAAATACCTTTGACACCATTTCAAGGTATATGTTTTCTTGTCCTATAAACAAGTCATAAAGGTTGGATGACAAACAACTAAAAGTCTTTATAGGAAACTTTTCAAAACAGGTTTAGACACTAGATCACACGCCCTGCCAATAAGTAGTATACAAAAAAATTAGCGGCAGAAAAGTTATCTTTTTGGCCAATCACGCTGTGACTGACTGCACAAAGGGGCATCCCCACTGCATTGATTAGCTTTAAACATATAGCCAGAGCCGTCTAAGCAGAGTTATGGACCCTGGGCACAGCACTGCAGTGGGTCCTGCCCAAATACATGACATCACACTAGGTCATGCCTCGAGCCCCCCTCAAGCACACCCATATTATCACAATACTTATGTCCAGCAGCCTGCAGCCTATGACTACTTGGCAGGGCAGGGAGCCTTTGGCTCCCGTCTCTACCATAGTTTTTAACTGTTTGCACATCCTAAAAACACACAAACAGATAAATAAGCAAAGCCAACCAAGGGATCCCGGGTATGTTTCTTGTATTCCTGGAACAAACATACACCACCAAGGGCCCCTATACTTGTGGGGCCCCCGGGCAACTGCCTAGTGTGCCCAATGGAAAAGATAGCCTTGCATGTAGCCAAAGGTAAATTAGGATTATTACCATATACATTGGTATGTTGATTTAGTTTGATTTTAGAGTTACAGCAGTTCTGATCTCCTGCTTGTTTACAGAAGCTTTCCTAGGTTACTGACCGCCTCTCTCTGCTTTAGCAGCCCTCCCAGGCTGGTGACGTCACTCCCTGCAGCAGCAGCACAGTAACTTGTTTATCTTTCTTACTATCAAACTTTAACCCTTAAATGGGTTGTCTCACTACATTGATTCATCTTACCTCAGTCCTGGTTTCACTTTGAATTCAGGGGAGTTTCCTGGCTTCCACTAGGCTGCAGTAGAAGCCAGGTCTGTAGCTATAGTAACCAGTGCTGGCAGCCTATCAGGATAGATCAAACAGGTCTGTAGCTATAGCAACCTGAGGAGCTGATGCAGCCCATACAAGATGGGATATCTAAGAATAGGTAGGATACTGTTAATGGACACATATTGCAAAGTGACTTGTTTTTATTAGATCTTTAACATAAAATGCAATCCTTGTAGTGAGACAACCCCTTTAAGAGCTCTGTAGCCTTGTGCCCAGCTAAAAGCCCTCCATCACTAATTTCCCTCTAACAGACTCCGCTTGGAATAGCAGAGCTGTACTGTTAGTCCTTGCTGTAGAACCGCCTACAGCCTGACCAGGAAGTGGGGCCTGAAGCAGGCTGTGAAACAGCCAGATGGGAAAACCCCTTCAAAGGCTTTGTTGTGAATGACTTGGAAGTTTAGTGGATTGGCAGTAAGTGTAAAAGAAGCCAAGTTTTAATGACATTAGCAAACTGAAATACAATAAATTATAATTGAACCCCAAAGGAGCTAAAGATGTAAGTTACTACTGTAAAATTGTCCACAGTCTGATCAGGAAGTGAGAGCCTGAAGCTGGCTGTGAAGGAAGGGCTGTGTGAAACAGCCAGATGGGAAAACCCCTTTGAGCTAAACATAGCCACAAACTGTTATGGAATCATGGCTAGCTATCCACCATAGTTGTGGATGTTACCATATTAGGGAGGCACATAATTGGTAAACTTTTGGATCTTTCTAACTACCATTTTATTAGATAGTAAAAGACTTTTGTTTTTTTGTTCTTTCTTTCATTATCAAAGTAAATAGAGTAACACTATGGTGTCTAATAACACATAAGGATATGTCAAACAAAAACTTAATATTGATTTTTATAAATTTAGGGGCTGGAGCAGTGCTGAAATCTCCCAGCATTCCTTGCTGGATCAACATCTCTACAGAGCTTACACTGCTGATCTGCATTCTGGAAAATATAAACTTCCACTCATGACTTCTAACTGTCAAAGTAACATGCTTTTTATATACAGTATATATATTATCTGTTTCATATATGTGTCTGTATCTTGTGAGCCCTATGTTTGACATTCATCACTTCTATGTTTGTCATACTTTGCCATTTCTATTCCACTGCATTGTTCTGTTATAATTTAACAATAAACTTAATTTAATTGTAATCAATAAACCTTTTAAGGAGAAAAAAAAACAGGTTTGCCTTCCAGAAACTATAAAGAGTTTAGCACCTAGCCCAATGGACTACCAAAGTTGAACATTTTAAATAAACCTACCTCATCTTTTTGTTCAAGAATACGAAACACGGTGGCTGTCATGCAAAGTAAAATTTTGAACATCTCGGGTAAGTATGGGCTGATCAAGTGACCTAAATGTTTAAGAACGTAGTCCAAACGATTGAAAATACTGTGCTGCCGTCCAAGAGGCAAAACCTTAGAGAGGTTCAACTGCTCCACAGATTGCTGCACCAAAGCCAGACAGCTTCCTGCAAAGAAAAAATAAATGGGATATCAGCAAGAAAAAAAAAAAAAGCGGAACCTATTGGGGCAGATTTACCAATACTGTCTAACTCTTAGGCAATTTAATATTAGACTAGATAGTCTTACAATGCGCCACATTTATCATAGTGTAGATAAATCTGGTACATTTTAGAACGGTCTAGTCTAACGTTACATCTTTCATAAGTTGGCTTACTGTATGTCACTAGCTGCGGCAAATTTTTGGCACATGGCATTGCATACTAAGCCATGCCTCTTTTCACAAGGCCACACCCACTACAATGAAGCCACTCCTCTTTTGTTAGACAAGGCACAGAAGTGTTTAGAAACTGTATAAAACACATAATGAATGTGGTGTAAAGCATCTATGGCAGTATTTTTGGCACATATTGTGCCAGAATTCTGTCTCAACTGCCTTGATAAATGTTTCCCATTGCTTACTAGTCTGACATAGGACAATTCACATTTTAAAATGTCGCTTGAGATTGAGGATATGAAACTTGGACGTCTTTTTGTAATATTTTATAGAGATTAAAGGGGTTGTCTCGCTACAAAGAATAGCTTTCAAATTGTAGGGAACACAAAATAAAGACATTTTCCAAATATATTGCATAGTTCCTCTGTTTTCCCTAAAGAGATACAAGTGAATTTATTACCTCCATGGCTATTTCAGTTCCCTCAGTAACTGACCTGTAAACAAAACTCCTGGGGCTGTTTGTTCAATGAGATAACAGAGAGTGAGTAATCACACAGTTCAGCATTGTCATTCAGTGTCCTGTGCTGACAGACAGTAAAAAGCTTGATTTATCTCAAGTAACAAGCTCTGTAATTATGTCTTTTGTTTTGTGGATCAGATAAGAAGTACTTGGAGTAGTTTGAGAAACTAATCTAATCTAATTAGCATCTGAAAGCACAACTTAGCTGTACAAGCACGGAGCTTATGCAAATTAGTATGAACCAGGAAGTGACAGAGAATTTCTTTCATGCATTCTTTGAAACCCTGTGGGGAGACAACTCCTTTAAATTCGAACATTTGACAAAAATTGTACATAAACACCAATCAAGACAACATAATCACCATCTTAAGCGGTTTGTGCCATGCTGTATGTGCCATTTGAGCACATTTATTTATCCTTTCTGATGTCAATACACGTTTGGTTTTCCCTGGTGTACATACCGTGTTTTTCCAAAAATAAGACAGGGTCTTATATTATTTTCATTTCCAAAAAAAGGGCTATGGCTTATTTCTGGGGGAGGGCTTATTATTTTTTTTTTTAACGTGACTGTGGCAAACACTGCATGCTGGGAAATTTATAAGGGCCACATGTATGAAAACCGTCGAGGTCTAAAACTCACTTTGTTGCCAATAGCAATAGAATGCCCCTCTCATTTTTGCAGAGCACTATATGAAATTAGAGGGGTGCTCTGATTGGTTTCTATGGGCAACAAAGTGAGTTTTAGACCTAGGCAGTTTTCATATATGTGGCCCTTAGTTCCTTGGCAGCTGCTGTGGAACTACAAGTACCAGCGTGTATATACACACACATACATATATATATAGACATACAACCTGTATGAAGTACCTGCGAGTCATGTGACTGTGATGTCATCTCCGGTCCTTCAACCAGAAAACACTGGAGGTTTCCATAAAACCTCCAGTCTAACAGGCTGATTATTGGAGTGGGCGGGGCTCAGGAATGGGCACTGCCCAGGAGGCGGGCACCAGGTGACATCACTCAGGAGGCACTGACTAGGGCTTCTTTTGGAGTAGGCCTTTAATATTTAGGCCGTGTTCACACGGCTTATTCACGGCGGATTTGTGCGCCGTATTGAGCGCACAAATCCGCCGTGAATACGGGGCGGGACGGGGGCGGGGCCGGAGCGCCGCTCCCGGCTCCATAGACAATGCATTGTTTTCGGCGCGTCCGCGCCGTAAATAATGTGCATGTCACTTTCTCCCCCCGCGGCGGATTTGCCGAGCGGGGAGGAGCGACGGATTCCACTGTTCTCTATGAGAGCAGTGGATTACCGTAATGACTCCGACGGATTGGCGCCGTATTGAAGCGCAAATCCGGCGCGGAATACTGCGCCAATCCGTCGGCAAATAAGCCGTGTGAACGGGGCCTCAAAGCTTCCTCCAAGAAACTGTGAAAATCAGGCTAGGGCTTATTTTTGGGGGAGGGCTTATTTTTGGAAAAACACGGTAGTAGGCGGACTTACTGGCATGAACCCACTTTACAACTTAACAAAATAAGGCTCTGCATGCAATAAATATTCTCGTACCATCCTTTAGATGCTTCACTGGTTCATACATCAGATCTAAGAACAATCGGATTTCCTCAAGCTGGGAACCAGCTAAGAAACGGAGAACAACTGACATTCGTGCACCAGCAGCTGACCTTGCCTCCCTTTTGTTGCCCTGTGTGTTTTTCATGCGCCCATATAATATTCTATAAAAAAAAAGAGAAAAAGGAAACATTCTTAAATAACATTTCATATTCCACGTACAATAAACATAGCAAACAGAGCACAAAATGGAGGTAAACACCAGAATCTAAAATACAAAATTATATATATGTTGCAGGGAAATGATGCAACTAGGGATTTGGTCAAATCACGGAAGATGTTAAACTAACCACTCTGTGGGGTCATTTC